>OOFE01049851.1:18028-29934 GCA_900323365.1 Monocentris japonica
TGAATTAGTTTGTTTCCTTGCTTCCTTGCGTCCTTGCTTCTTCCTTCTTTTCCCTCCTTCCTTCCTTCCTTCCTTCCTTCCTTCCTTAATTCATTCCTCCCTCTTTGTTCCTTCCTTCCTGCCTTCCTTCTTCTTTTCCTTCCTTCCTTCTTTCCTTCCTCTGTTCCTCCGTCCCTCCACCCCTTCTCTCCTTCCTTCCTTCTGCCTTCTTTTCCTTCCTCCTTCTATTCCTTCCTTGCCCTCTCCCTCCACCCCCCTCTTCCTTCCTTCCTTCTTTCCATTCTTCCTTCCTTGCTTTCCTCCACATCGCATATTTTTCTTAACATATTAAGCATGACTCAATCCACTATGGTCCAAAGGCAGGAAACACATTTTTGAATTTTGTTGTTTAGTCAATGATTATTACAATGGTCATGGTTACAGCAATAATTAACTTTATTTGTATACTCACCTACACACATCCACACACACACACACACACACACACACACACACACACTATTTGATTTGTGCCCCCAATCTGGAACTGAATCTTTGCACTAGATAGGCTAACTTGTGCATCTGGTACATAAAAACTACATGTAAGTAGCTTAACTAGATATGTTTGTATGAAAAGGTGACAACATCTACAATCAACAACAGTAGCAATCACATTTACAGTGATTCACATCAGAATCATCCACGTCTACAAGTTAAAAAATATTCAAGGTTTTATCAGAATCAGTATAACAATAGAGAACATAGATGTGCAGTAAATGCACAGGTATTCGTCTTAGTGGCATTGGTTCAGAAACATATTGACAGCTTCACATTTTCACAATATGCACTGACACACATGCTTCAAGAACATCAGAAACTACCGTGCAAAGGGACAGTGTACTTTGGACAGCAGACTATACATGGTATGTATATACATTTCACATTCAATGTTCTAGCTATAAGTATTTGAGCAGAGTGGCATACATTGTGTTAGAAGTTGTAGAGGTAAGTGTAGTGAGTAACAAATAGTTGTTCCAGTGTACCTTGAGGAAGTTATACTGGGTAGAACGAGAAGCTTGGAATAAATCATGAGCATTCAGGAGCATTCTGAAAAGGGACATATTGTGCAAGGTATGAAGTACACAGGGTTACGTAAACCCACTTGGGTAATAATAAATACTGTGTTAACAATAGTGGCACGAGTAAGGTTTGAAGACGCTACAGGCTAGTGAGGAGGCCAGGGATTATCTCTCAAGTCATCCATGCATGTACATGTAGCGTTTTGATGAGCGTTTTCATTTCTGATTTCTTTTCCTGTGCCGACACAACGGCATTCTAATGAGTGAGGCCAAGCGAGGGCATGTAGCTCAGTGTAATCCAATAGGGATTGATTTTAATCAAGATAATGTCCCTGCTTGTTTCATTAGAGTTTCAGAGAGGCACTAAGTGGACGGAGATCATTTATTAAATGTGCCAGAGGCCAATTTGGAGCAAAACTGTACAACACAAGCTTTACTCAAAGTCATGTTAAGTTAGTCATTACACTCACTGCAATCAACAACATCCACACAATAAGAACATGTTGGCTAATTGTATTAGCATGGCAGCTAACTTTAGTCTGAGCTGACTTTATTTAAGAAAATAGAATACTAGGGGAATGGGGCTCACATTAATTCAGATTAAAGCTGCGACTCCACATGTTGGCAGTTCCAAATGGCAGTGAGAGGTAACTGTTTGAAAGATTTGAACTTCAATCTCCAGAAAACACGTAATGTGATGTCAGTAAACTGCACACAGCACACTCCGACATGTTTACCAACCTGGCTGGTCTGTGAGAGGAAAAACATCTAACATTGGTGAGTCCAGCTTTCTCAGGACAAACTGCCCACTTAAATTTTGATTTACTACCTGTGGGCAGAGAAGTGTACATACCCAACACCAGAATTGAATTTGGGCAAATAGGGCGAATCTACGGGATCTAATTTAGGGGGTATGGGACGCTCTTCTCTCAGCCCCACCCTAGGCTTATAAGGCGGGTGTATTTTCATATTAAAATCTTGCCTAGTGCAGCTTTAAGTCCTAGGCTTGATGTGTAACTAAGTTGGTGAAGTCTGTTAAATTTACTCCTGTGGCCAAAATACTACACTTCAACTCATGCATGAGTGCACTTTTGAATAAGTTCAACTGGTGGCAGGCGCTGTAGTCCTTTTCATTATGAATGACACAGATGGTCATTAAATTCGAGAGGCTCTTCAGGATTTCATAGTGTTGTTGTACAAGGAAGGGATGAGAAGCTTTACTAAGATACAAAATATGACACAAGTTCAATTAGACACTCAAATAATTTCCAATTAGGCTGTACAATAATTTGAACACAAGTAACAACCTGTTACACAATTATTTCCAGTACTTAAGTACGTGCTTTGAAGAGAGAAATTGTTCTTTGTTAAGTGAAATTTCTGTCTATCATATTCATTTTGAAAGTATTATCTAGTATTATTCCAGTGAACTGCTACCACATTAACATGTCTCTGTAATGAAGTGGATGGAGCCAGGGGCTTCCGTCTGTTGCCATGGTGCGGTTGGACAGTCTATTCCCCGAACGCTCAACGTGTGTGTGTGTGTGTGTGAATCAAAATAATACTGCAGAGTGATAGTAATCTGTTTAAGTATTTCGTGAGCTAGAATTGTTGATTGAGGCATTGAGATTGTTAGAGTGAAGCTCCGCAGCACAACTGTGTTCTGGCTTTGATGTCCCATTTTCTTTTCAAGACCCCCTTTGCAGCTACACTGAAGTTGAGCAAGCCATTTTCTTTGAGATGCTGTTGGCTGTGGAAAGAAGGTCAGAGTGTCAGAGTGGCTATCTGTGCTGTAAGGAAGCAGTTCTAATCAAATCCAGAGCAGGGTTGAGAGGTGTCTGAGCCATGTCATGTAGCGTACACTATCAAACACCAGGGTGACACACAGCAGAGGTGTTTTGGAATATCCTGTGTGTATTTTTGAATGGATGTTCCCTCTATTAATTCCTATTATAAATCAACTAAGTTGTCAAAGACAAGGTCATATTAAGCCACCATATGGAAAACCATATATAGTACGTTGGATCAGATGCAAGTCTCCCCCATTCTTCCTGTATAAGCATGTTAATCGGTTTCTCAGATAGGGTCTGACTCAGAGTTGCCGTATGTAAGTCATGCGCCTACGTCCTACAGCCAAGACAAAGACTACGCGAGACAAGACGCTCGTATTCTGACTTTAACCCTTTCATTATTTTATAAATCATCCATTGAACACCAGGATATCTATTTTGAAACATCTATTCTTCTTGAGGGGATAGCAGATAGCTATGGTTGGACTTCAAAAGGGAATAACACTGAATTTCAGTATTCAATATTTTTTAATCCTATTTGAAAAAGCCTCCTAGAAGTTCATTCTTTCATTACACATCAATGGAGCAGTTGTTCATCTTGACAACAACAGATTTCTGTCAGTTGTCTGCTTTCCATCATGGGGAAAGACCTAGCAATTGAACGGTTTAGGCTACATGTAAATTCTGAAATCAAATAGTGTTTAAGGCAGGTCTACTGGGACCCAGGGCTAGGAATCAACAGACAATACCTATCGGCGCCATGTTTGCATCATTGATAACACATGAAAACCATTTTACACATTTTTAAAATGGGAATGGCAAGTTTGCCACTAGGCTACTTTATGGCCATTCTATGGAAGAAACCAACTGTCTGGTTCTATTTAGAAAAGCAAGTAGCATTGACAAATGTTACACAGAAAATAACACTGTATCTTATTGCATAATGGAATGTGTTTTCACTCATCATGTTGTAGACTGAGAATCAAGCTTGAAATAATTTAAACTGGCAATGGTTTCGGAAAATTTCCAGAGACACAGCCCTCCTGTGACCAGTATCTATTACCAGACACAGAAACATATGCACCACTGGTTTGCCAGAACTGCTCTCCTAATGGCCATACAGTGTTTTGTCAGAGAGCCTCTTACAATACTCAGACTCACATCTATTTATACAAGACAAATATTTATTCATTCTAGCAGGCCATATCTATCTGTTATATTGCATTTGATGAAATATGTTTCAGCTGCAGAAGTTTACGTAAGCTTCTTATTAGGCATGTGAATCTGCACACACGGGTATTTTGTTGTTATCTCAAGTCACTGTTCTTTTGTATTCATAATAAACTTGGAGGTTAAACTTTCCTTATATGTACAGAACCGTATTCTACAACAGGAATTTTGGCTATTTCAGAGAAAGGCATTTTAAAGATGACAAGTTTGAAGAATGATTATCAGAAAATCTTGATCAGGAATCTTCTTCAAATTCAGGTTACTTATGGTTGAGTTCCTTATTACTACTAGTAGTAGTAGCATTGTCAACCTTGCCGACCTCAATTACCGTGACCTTTAGGGCCTCAAAGTTTAGGACATTTTTCTTAAGTGACATTTGTTAAAAATAGTAATTCCACAGTGAAGTACCTGAAGTGCCTCAAATAGAAATCTCTCTCTCTGATGTTGCAATTGCCTTGCAGACCATGACCTGCTAGTCTCAGGTGGCTCCTGCAATCCCCTGCTATCCTTCAGAGTCTCATACTTTATCACAAAATATTCAATGTCTTCAAAGTGAGGGTGACCAAACTTTTTGACATTGAAGGCCAAAAAAAAATCTATATAAATGACACATAACACATACACAACACAGATACAATTAAGTTGCAAAATTTACTAAAAATAGAATATTATGTCTTTTTGGAATCCCTTGAGGGAACAATGAATAAGTAAAAATAAATGTGTAGGAACAACTTTGGTCCATGGACCCCACACAGGACTTTTTTATGATGAGTGTCAAACAAAAGTGCAGTAACTGAAAGCCATCCACTCTCAAAAGCATTGGTGAAGACGCATGAGAATGTAAGAGCTTGCCAAACACGAAATGGAATGGACTCTGGAACTTCTTATTGGTCTCAAACGGGACTTCTTGACAAGGGTGGGATCCTGCTCAGACTCTGGTTCCCTTATAAAGGCCAAGCTGAAGAAAATATCATTTGTAAGCATAATGTTTGTATTGTTACCTCCCATTAAGTCCTAGTGACCCTAATTGCACAATCACTCTCCAAATCTGCCTCACTGACAATAACTTTGTACATTACCTAAGGTAAAGACGAGGGCATTCATAAGAGGTCGGTGCACTCAATCACTCAGCATTTCCTGTGATCATGGAGAACGTTAATGTCAAATGAATAGAACTTCTGCAGTGCCTCCCACAAGTGTATACAAAAGACATGCAGGTACTTGTCTTAGTTGTGCCGCAGAGGACGTGGTCTGCATCAGCCTGTAGTCTTTGTCTTTTGAAAGTGTAAATATTGTCAAACAAGGTCGGGATTGCTGGTTGTTATGTGTTTCTCTTCTTCCTCTTTCTTTCATTGTAGCACTTCCAGTAAGGTAAAGCAAAGCATCTTCACTTCTCTACTTTTCAAATCAAATCAAATCAAATCAAATCAAATCAAATCAAATCAAATCAAATCAAATCAAATCAAAACAAAACAAAACAAAACAAAACAAAACAAAACAAAACAAATCAAATCATTTACCAGGGTCCTCCCTTCTGTATCTCCCCTGCTCCTGTATCTCTTGTGTTCTTCCTGTCTCAAGACAAATGAAGATATATGGTTGTAACACATAGGTTGTAAAATGCAAAATGTGTGTTTTGACGTGAGACCATGATTTAGTGCTACCTCTCTAAATTATGCTGTAAAAGATTGCTCCAGGGATGATTGTTCACCTTGAAGTTATACATTATGTTCATATGATAGGACACCTATGTATTATGAATTCCCTTTATATGTATGGATGTCATTGTGCTCCAATCCTCCCTCTCCCAGTCCCAGCATGTCAAGTAAAGGAGACCCCTAGAAATACTCTAGAAATCCCTTTTCCTTGCTATGTATTGAATTTCACTGTCGTACTTACAGAGCCTTTAATCTAATGATGCAAGTGCAGAATTTTCTCTGCGCTCATACCTAAAACATGTAATGTTACACCTATAGGCCACTCTTCAGTGAATGAAAACGTGAACAGAAATGTGAACAGTTTCTTTTCTTCTTTGTCAAAAAGGTTGGGAGCATTAGACGCCAAATCTCCCCTCCTGCACGGCGCTTTTAAAGGAGTCATATAAAGCGCTTTACCTGTCTCCTTGATGTTTTCCCCAACAAGTTCCTCAAAGAAGTTGATACAGTTGGACCCAGCATTTTATCAATCGTATACAGCTCTCTGGCCACTGGTACTTTCCATCCTAGTTTCAAACATGCAATCGTTCAACCCCTCCTTAAGAAACGCAGCCTTGATCATCTCATCCTCAATAACTATAAACCATTTTTATGAAACGTTATCAAGGAAGCAACATTTTTGAAAAATTCCAACTGGGTTCTACGCCTCTATACAGCACAGAGACAGCCCTTTTTAAAGTAACAAAGTACAGCCTTCGACACCATTGACCATCCAGTTTTAAGCACTGGCAGGGTATCACCGGCCCTGCTCTAGACTGGTTCATCTCCAACCTTTGCAACAGAACCTTTTCCATCACCATCACCAGGGCTCAATTCTTGGTCCAGCCCTTTTTTTACTTTATATGCTCCCCCTTGGCCATATAATCCATAAGCACAATATTTCACTGTTAAGCCGATGACACCCAGTTATATCTCCTGTTAAATGATCCAAACATTCAAGTCGTGTAGAGATCGACATGTTTTTCCCATCACTCCAATTCCATTTGATCCCCGCTATCAGTGATGGAAAGCAGGCATGGTCATGATTTTGTATGTAGACTGTGTAGGCAAAGCATGTGGGGATTGGCAGTGTGAAGTTGTATATGTTTTATCGACAGGTCAGTGGAAACATACATAAATAAGCATCTATGTCGTTAGAAATGTCCATAAACATTTTATGAAGAAGATTCATTTTAATAAGCCCACCACAAGTCTCTGTCCATTATTACTGAAGGTTGGGGCCATTTTGACCTGACTGGAATAACTGCAGAGAATCTAGATCACATCTGTTAGTATCTGGATATGCAGCCAAACTGACGCAAACAGGTCACTTCTGAAATAACTATCCAGCCAAACTCAGAAACTGTATTGGAGGAGAGCAGGCGGGATAGATTAAGAGTAGGAGAGAGAGAGAGAGAAAGAGAGAGGGAGATGGAGAGAGAGACTTTTTCTACTTCTCATCTCACCAGTGTTACACAGTGTTACACCATCCATCCATCCATCCTCTCTGTATCATCCCTTCTATCCTACATTCCCTCTTTCCCTTCATCCATAATTGTCCTTCCTCTGTATTCACACCTTCACTTCGCTTACCTACTCTTTAGCTTTTCAGTATTCTCACCATCACTTCAGCCTCTTACCTTTTTACCTCATACCTCAGATCGACCAGTGAAGCTTCGGGGCAGAGGAGAAAGGAGAAGACTGTTGATGGAGAAAAGAGGGATGAGTGATAGGTAAAAGAAAACATAAACAAAGGGACTTCACTCACTGTCTGCTGTTGAGAGTACAACAAACCTCCATCGGGGTGGATGGAGGTTTGCTGTACTTCTCTCTGGACACACTCCTTCACCTCATCTATTAGCATTCCTTTCACCATCTCATTCTCTCCATCAACTCAGCCCTTCACCCTCTCTTTGATTTCTCCCCCTCATCCTTTGCCTTTCTGCATTCTGTTGCCTCTTTCTTGACAGCCCATCATCCCCTCCGCAAAATGGGCAAAGTGGGATGGCTTCAAACAGCCACTTCAAACACACGCCAGCATGAACACACACAAATGGAGGCGGATGTGTGTATAGAAATTAATAGATTGACATCCTAACCAGTCCAGTGCTGATATAATGTCCTGATTGACAGCTGAACGTGTATTGCTGAAAATGTATTGTTGGAGTGCACACTCTCTCTCTCTCACACACACACACACACACAAAGTGAAAAGTGAAAAGTGAAATTTCTTTCAATGACAAAATTTCCCATTTGAACAGGAGAGCAGTTCAATTACTCGCTTCCTGCACACAGGCGCCCTCCTCTTATTGTCATCTCTCCATTATTCTTCCTTATCATTTTTTGGACATCCTTGAAATGCTTGAAATGGAAAATCGCAATTTAACATGAGCATTACTGCCACATCTAGAATCCTTGGGGATTTTGTAAAAGGCCCCCACTTATGACTTGACAATTTTTAACTATCCTCTCTCACTCTGGCTCCCTTGCCCAATCCCTTTCTTACACACACCCACATACAAACACACGCACACAAAGTGTATTCAAAATATACTCTATAACTCATCAAGTTTGAGGAGGTTAATGCCTCTTGGTGAGTTTTAATTAATAACCTTTAAGAGAGTTCATCTCTTCCTCCTAGACATGTCGCCCACTATTCCCATAGCAGGAAGGATGGTGTTAATTAATATGAACTCATCTTTTCATTACCGTTCAATATGTAATTCTATTTAATGTGGGGGTTGGCATCAGACATTGTAGTTGGACACCAGAGGGAATTCATAATCCAGCCAAATGGTCTGCCTGGACCAGGCCTGCATTATTAGCAAAAACAGGCTTGCATTTGAAAAATGCCTTTCTAAATGATTTTGGCAAATTGAAATACTTGAGGAATTGTTTTGCCTGGTCTAGTCAGTCAGTCCCTGGTTGCATTCTTGGATAGGTTTCAACTTTGTAGCAAAAACAATTCTGCCTCTCTACACAATTTGCAGATTTGAAAAAACTATTCTTATTACATTCATGTCAAATACATCATCATTAATTATTAATAAGTAAATTGTAGGAACAGAAATTAATTAAATTGGAGGAGGCACAAAGGAGAAAGTCACAGACAAACTGCTTTAGCTGTCAGTTTGAGGCAAAATGCCATTGGCCAACTGATCTGTTCATCTGGACCAATAAGATAATGGAACTGAGACACAGGAAACTGACCTAGCAGCCGTTTCTGTAAACAGAGCAATCCGATTATTATCCAACAACAACAGTCAGGTGTCTGGTGGTTTTGAAATAAGCCTTTCTATGAAACCTACCCAGGCTTTCAAACCCACTCGGCATAACATGCCTTTTGTAATGATGTTTAACTCCAATGTAACTGCACTAATGATGAAAAGCTATTACAGTTATTTATGATGTAAATGCATATTCTTATTTAATAATATAACAATAATATATAGTATACAATATACATTATTATATAATAATAATAATATAAATAAAATGTATATAATTCAGGATACTCAAGTATTTCATCTGTGAGTTGATGCATGTAGATGCCATATCCTTCTTACAAAAGCCACAATAAACTCATATCTACGCTTATAGAAATCTGTATGTAAACATTGGATTCTGTTTACTGTTGGTTTTTATCGCCTTTTTGTTTCCAGGGTAATATATGAAATATTCTGTTATTTCATGTATACAGGGATACTTATGATATGGGGATATGAAAATGCATATACTGTAAACAGATTATCCTGAAATAACCTGTTAGGATGAGCCGAGCGTTAGAAGTAAAGTAAAACCAGTCCTTGCAGCAGTTTCAGCCCAAAACACCAGTGCTTTTATTTACAGTGAACCAAAAAATGTATTTACAACACAGTTAAGACCAGAAATAAACAAAAATTCAATTACTAGGCACCTTGTTGGATGCAGGCCATTAGGCTAAACCCTGGAAGACAGGACCCTTCAGGTAGCAATGGTCTTAGGTTCAAGCACCAAAAAGAAAGACCCCTGATTACTAAGAGGAGCTCCTGTATATAGTTGTAGCTCCTCCCATAAGCTAAACCAAATCAGAAAATCAATTAACAGCAATAGTCGTCAATCATATGCTTATTACTATTTCTATATACAACAATAATCTAGTATTTATATTACACATGAAAATGTATCCACTGGGTACTTAAATAAGACTATTCCCATTATCTTGATCAAAACCCCCCTCTATATCCTACTGCACTTGGTACATTCCTCTGACACCCCTTTCAAAAAGACAATGGATACATCCAATTCCGCTTGGGTTCTACATGGCAAGGGCTAGCCCCGTGACATAACCTTTTTGATTTTTGAGCTAGAATAGTGAATGTAAACATGCTCGATGAAACACAAGCTGATGTTTTTTCATTGCCAAACTTTCAAGCATGGTCTTTTTTCAATCAAACCTGGTCTTTTTTATGTCCTCTAAGTGAGCATTTCCTGTCTTGGCCTCTTCAGCAAATTCAATTTCCTTCAAAATCACACCACTCTCCTTTCTGTTACCAAGGTTAAGGCATGATAATCAGTTCTCCTTTCCTTCACAGAGGGTGTTTGGAAATGTCTTCTGCAAACCAAGCCAGTGCTCTCATGTTCATTCAGTTGCTGTGTTATCCCCCAACCACATCTCCTTTTTGACCAGGAATTCAAAAGCACCTTTTGTTGAGCAGAAACACAGGTAACCTTTGAATGAATCTGAGTGGGACACATCAGAAGAAATCTATAGTGTGGGCTCACACAAAATCTATTTTATATGTTGTAGGCCAAACTGACCTGCAACATGACCAGAGTAAAAACAAGAACATTGTATAACCAAATACTATGTTTAATTCCAAACACGTTATTTCATTTAATTTTCATTTGTTTGTAGGTTTATGTGTTATCCCAGTCAATTTAGGATTTAACCTTTGAGTTGATTAGATTCCGGATTAATTTCAACAGTCCTTCAATATTCAGTAAAGAAATTCTTCCATTCAACTGTGACAGAAGACACACACAAACACACACACTTTATTATGCTTTATTCATACATGGGTTGATTAAATTAAAATCAAAATTAAAAATGAATGTAGAGAAATGAGAACGAGAGAACAAAGCCCAGTTGTAGCCAGAATAACATGGAAGCCTGGTTTCCTACTGTGGTGTTGTGATGTTCTGGCTAATCATGTGAAATGTTCCCATAGTAAAGCAAAATCCAAGAAGAGATCTCATGTTTCTACCTTTCATGTGTCCTAGACACAAATGAGCTCTTTTTCGGACTAAGATGAGACTAAAGGCATTTTCTCCTATTTCAACTCAGGAGAAACAACCACATAATAGCTCATGTTGATTACATTACAGTCATTTAGCAGACGCTTTTATCCAAAGCGACTTACAAGTTACAGTTTACACTGCGTGGGGATTGAACCCACAACCCTGAGACTGAGAGACTGAGAGTCTCATGCTCTACCAACTGATCTCACTCTGATCACAACAAGAGATCTCCAAATGATCTGAATTATTTAACTCTCCTGAATATGAAACCATAAGATTAGAGAAAGATCTCAAAGAAAACTCAATATTGTTGCATTTTCCTATTGAAGCCATGGGGCCAACAGCCATATAGTAGGAGCTTATTATCATTATATATGTCACATGTTAGCACATTCACATTTATCTCATAAACTCTCAAAAATCCTTTCTCTCGCTGTTATCTCCTCATTACTAAGGGGGTTTTAGGAGAAACATCTCAGCTGAAGGTGATCACAAAATGAGACAAAATTGAGATCTGAGGTTTGATGATGTTGTTGTGGATATCAGCCTTGGTCAGTGCAGGAGACTCAAGGAACATGAGGTGTTACTATGTCGATGGCACCATTTAGATTTGTTTAATGGATTCTAATGGCAGTCATGCCATTCAGAACCAGAATCAGAATCAGGTTTATTGCCAAGTAAGTTTACACATACAAGGACTTTGCCTTGGTCTGATGGTGCAACATTTAACAGAAGAAACAAGTCAAAAATATAAAATCTAAAAAACAAATTCACATAATAAATTATAAAAAAGACAAAACATATAACATATAATGGCACTTGGAAGTTTTTAACATGAATGCAGGGAGAAATGA
>OOFE01049852.1:0-10894 GCA_900323365.1 Monocentris japonica
TGTTCTGCTCAGAATCACTTTGCTTCAGAGCCCTTCAGATGCTCACGCACTATCTGCCTCCTACTGTGTCAGGGAGGGCCAAAGGATGGACCAGATGCAGTGTGAAATCGGCCCTATCTTACATCTTGGACATGGAACCTGCTCTTGTCTATGAATGTTACTTTGACATTAGGGCTGGGTGACATGGAAATAATTAAATCTAACTATTTAGAACTTTTTCAATATCACAATATCTGCTTAGGTATGGAAAATCACATGTTTGATAATCCAGTTGATGTTCATCATACTGGACTGCATGGTAAGGGGATGTAGGATACAGTATTACAATGCTACCATTGGGATTTTGTGTGAAATCTGACTTAATTATATATTTTGCAGTGGTTTCTTTGAGTATGTTTATGACATGCCCATCTCAGGTAGGAAGAGATCAAAAGTCGTGGAGCTTATCGCAAAGCTCCAGGCAGTGTTGTAAGTTGTACTGCCATGTACACTTGTTCCAAGTGCAAGAAATCCATTTCAAAACAATTAAGGACACTTATCAGATATCTTATGCAAGTCCATGCGATTTCAGATGGACAGGATTATACAATTGTATGTAGTGAAAACTGCTGTTAAGGAACTTACCATAACTTCAATTCTTATGCCAGACATCTCAATAGGGAACACATTAAGGTTGCAAACCCAGTACATTTGGAACAACTGGTTAATTTCAGTAATGTGTCAGAGGATGTTTCTACACAATCTTGCTCTAATGCTATGGACACTTCAGAAACTAATTTAGACTCTGATTTAGACACTCCAATGGATCTTCATTTTTTAGACCACCGTGACTGTGCAGCTTCATTTCTTGCCAAAATTAAATTCCATCCTAACTGATGTGCAAAAAAGCATTGCGTGCACCAAAGAGCTACTGGACAAGACATTGGAGTCTTTAAAGGATAAAACTGCATCTGTGATTAATAGCTACTCTATATCAAATGATGACGCTGTCCAATCTTTGATGGAGGATTTTGAAAATGCACGAAACATGTTTTCAGAGGTGGATACTCCCTACAAAATGTGCAAATATTTTTTCTGAAAAACACTCCCTTGTCAAGCCCACAGAAATTTTCTTAGGGTACAGAGGTGACACAGCAAGAAAGCAGGGCAAATTGATTCAAGTACTGGCTGCGGGCTGCCAGTATATCTCCATTATTGATACCATTTAAAAAAAAAAAAAATTTGCAGAGACTCTCTGAGCAGTCTAACAAAAGTGTTGATGGTAAAATGCGTGGTTATTGTGATGGCACACAGTTTGCACATTATACAGCAGGTATCCCAATGCCCTACAAATCCAACTTTATTTTGATGACTTGGAAACATTTAATCCTTTGGGTTCAAAAACTAAAGTTCACAAAATGGGAGCTGTTTACTTTTGCTTGAGAAACTTGCCTGTGGAATTCAACTCCTCCCTTGCCAACATTCACCTTTGTCTACTCTTCAATTCTATAGACAGAGAGGTATATGGCTTTGGCAAAATATTAGAGCCTTTTGTTGGATGACATTCGATCTCTTGAAATGGAAGGGTAGAGGTTGAAATTGAGGGTCAGTGTTCTCTGCTCCATGGTACTATCTGCCTCTTGACCGCTGATAATCTTGCTTACCATTCACTTGGGAGGGTTTTTAGAAAGCTTTCCAACAAATTTTGCCATTTCTGTCTAACTGACAAACAAGTTGCCCAGCGTGTGTGTGGTGATGATCACCAGGAGTTTTGTAATAAAGTAAACTATAAAGAACATGTCATTCTTAACAATCCAACTGGTGCAAAAGAGGATTCCTGTTTAAACTCACTCAATCACTTTCATCTGACCGAAAACATTTGTGCAGACATTATGCATGACATTTCAGAGGGTGTGGCTCTAGTTGAAGTAAAATAGATGTTAAAACATCTCATCTATGATGAAAAGCTTTTCACCTTAGAGCAGTTCAATGACAGAATGGTAAGCTTTGATTACGGTTTTGCAAATGAGAAAAACAAACCTAGTGTCATTCTTAACTTGAGAACATCAGAGAATCCCATAAAACAAACAGCCAGTCAGATGTGGTGCCTCTTACTCTTTTTGCCCTTTCTAATAGGAGATTTTATAAGTGAACATGATCAACACTGAAAATTGTTCCTCCTCCTCAGAGAAATATGTAGCATAGTATTTGCCCCAGTTGTTAGCAATGGACTTTGTCTTTTTAAAGCAGTTGGTTATGGATCACCATAATTTGTTCAAGAGTCTTTATCCAGACAGGCCGCTCACCCCGAAACATCATTTTATGACTCACTATTGGCACATGATAAAGTTTGGCCCACTTTTGAAGTTATGGTGTATGAGATTTAGGAGTAAGCATGGTCCCCTGAAAAGGCATGCTCATGTTGTGTGTAGTTTCATAAATATTTCTAAGACTTTGGCTTATAAGAATCAAGTTCAATGTATGTTCAATTGGAAATTTAGTGATCCACTGACGAAAAAAAATTACTATCCCAAAAGCCTTTCCAGTCATGGTTGGATCTTTGGAAAAAAGTGATCTGTTCATTGAAAATTTTAAAGCACTTGGGTATGATTCATGTGGCTCACTGTGTCTGTGCTTGGTCAGACATATAGAACTGGTTGTGTACTTGCTTTAAACTGTGACTTAAGAGGAGTGTGTCTCTGGAGAGATTGTACACATGGTTCCCAATTGTGAAAAGGAAGAGGTACTAATTTTTCTTAGAATTTTAACTGTGACATACTTTGATCATCTGTATTCATGTATGGTGGAGCAGAATGACGAGTATGAAATGATCAATGTAAAAGATGTAGTAGACATCAGACCACTAGACTTGCTGTCATCTTTCAGTGGAAACCAACTGCATGTAAATCCATGATACAAATTGATAGTTTAAATGTGCATTACCTTCGATGACATACCTGAGCCAACCACTCACTTGTAACAATTAGGAGAGGCAGCTAGTGAATGGTGCCGCCTGTCTTATGGTCCTGCAGATTGATGACGGTGTGGCCTGATGTCCCCTGCAGCGATCATTTGCAGGTTAGCACATTGTTCTTGAATTATCTCAATTGAACTTCTGTGAATGTTTGCCCTGAATTGTTTGTTCAGTTTGATTTTTAACTAGTTCTTCAAATGCCACTAGACAATTGGTAAATTAGTTGTTTTTCAATGTATTTACTGTATTATGTGTAAAAGGTTTGTTTACAGTGATCATATTTGTAAAACAGACCTATATTCTAATTTACAATGAGTTATTACATTCCAAAAAGCTTATTTTCGATCTACAGATTAGACTCAAAGAATGTATGTTGCTAAAATAATCCAGTTTATGGATTTTTTTGGTTTGTTTGGTGAGTTGTTTTTTTTATTGTATGATTATATCTGCATGTTACATCTGTCAAATGTTTTAATGATTTCAATAAACGTCATCTGAATTTCATGCAATTGTTTGTTTATTTTGTGAGCATTTTAGTAGAATTTTAGCATACAGACAAAAATTGCAGTTTAGGATAGTTTCAGAAAAAAAAAAAGTATAACCAACACGTCTGTGTTATTTTTGTTATTTTTAACACGTTTATGTTGAAATATTTAACAGCATGTGTTAAATGTGCTAACTGATTGTGTTGAAAGCAACACAAAATGTGTTGTCCTTAACTAGACACGCTGGTGTGTTAAGAATTAAAACATGTTATTTTTAACATCTGTTTTGAGAGTGAAGTTTCATTAAGTTTGAGGATGATTAAAATGGTCATGTGACAGTTATGACCTATTGAATTCAACGGCTGCTATGAATGGTGGCACACTAAAAGTGTCATTAGTTGGCCTCACTTTGACTGGTTTTCACGAAATTTGGTTTAATCATTGTGATAAAGGCTGAAACACGTACTCCATGTTATGTAGTGATTTTCCAACCTGCCTTTAGTTACAATCCATAATATGAAAGGGCAAACTTGAATGTACCTAGACCCCGCCCACATACATCGATCGTAACAAAACATCAAATCTTCAATAATACTTCGGTCTAAAGCATGTGCACCAAATGTCATGGAATTCTGTCAATCATATGAGATACACATTTTTGGCCTATGTGGCGCCAGTTATAGGTCAATCTCACCATGCTTTTGCATACATGTTTGGGGGTCTATACTTATCACTTATTTACCAACTTATAACATATCTACAAAGTTTTGTGATGATTGCACAAAGGGTCAATGAGTTCTGACCAATTATGTGTTAGACCACGCCCCTTTTAAAGTTAATCTGTTACTGGCAGCTAGGTTTAAGCAGCTTAGGGAAAAAACTTTTTTAAAAAATGCACATTACCAAAAAACAGTATGGCATACCGTGGTGACCCTTGATACAAATTTATAGAGCAAAGACAGCTTTATCATAATTGTATGTCAACTGGACACACTGTCAAATTTTCATTTTTAAGCATAGCACCCCCTACTGGCAAGTTGGGGTTTACTTTTGTATGTTTGTTGCATTTGCACACCATGTACACTAAGTTTCATAGGGATTGTGCACACCCACCTTGAGTTCAAAGCAGTTTTGTCATATGCCACACCCCAAAGCCCATAGGCCACGTCCACACATCCCAATCATCACCAAACTTTAGATTTTGACCAATACTTGGATCAAAATGCACCAGATTTAGTTAAATTCTGTCAATCACATTATGAGATACACATAATGTGAACTATGTGGTGCCCCCTATAGGCCAATTCTATTTATGTTTTGGGGCCTATAGTTAGCATACCTGTCAAGTTTTGTGACAAAAGGTCAAAGAGTCATGGCCAATTTTGTGGTAGGCAACGCCCTTTGTCAAGTTCATTGGTTAATGGCGGCCAGGTTTTTCATTGGATCAGGCCCGATTGTATTGCGTTGGTGTATCTAGGTCCCCTTTAGCTGTATGCCAAATTTGGTTTTGATGGGTCAAAAATTTAAAATGTCTTAGTTTAGTGTGAAGGAAAGTTTGCGCTTGATGATGAGCAGTAGCAGGTTGTATCCAAGCTGGCCTGATTTCCATGAAATGAAATTATACACATAACTAAAGGTTTACAATTGTCTCTAAGATAAACAAGAATTAAATAGCAACACCCTTTAGGATCGAAGAAAATGGTCATACAAACAATAGCTGGTGTAGTTTCTGTAAGTGGTCGCTAGGGGGCAAGCCAAGACCATAACAGGGCCTGCTCTGATGCCCTGCGCAACTACAGGCACGTGCAAGTTACCTGTGAGCCCCAGCCGGATAGCCCGTTATAACATATTAACAAAACCACTCAAATCCTTATTTGAAACTTGAATTACCAATAAGGTGCAAAAATACCCGCTATGTTCATCTCAACCTTCCCTGTGCAACAAATAAATATTACTGCTAAACAGGCTAGCAAGATACCATGCATATCTGTGTAGAAGTCACAAGGAGTTAGCAGTAATAATACAACAGCATCGAGTTAGTTTATTGTAAATATAAAATACAACTCACACATGCGATGACTAACAGTAAGTCCCTCTGTACAATAGGAATAAATTAACATGGTCAATCACACACACCAGAACACAGAGATGAACATAAAAAGGGCAGCAGGCTACCGCGAGGGAAACACAGTTCTTAACACTGCGGACTCTGGCCGGGACATCTCCTCCGGCCTGGACTCCGGCTCGGAGGGCTAGCCTTTTTATACGCAGCAGTTCTCCAACTCAGAGGGCTATAAACAGGGAGCCGCTAATTGGAGAGTTCATTAAGTTAATAGCTAATGCTAGGCAGCTCTCCACTCTCGTCGTGAAGAACAGAGGGTTTCACTGTGTTCTCTGATAACACAGTGAAGTATCTCAGCCAATAGGAGAGCGCTCTCTAGCCTTCCAATCACGGAAGCTCCAATGACACCTTGTCTGTCAAAGATAGACCAAACACAGCAGTCACAGGGGATCCCCCCATCCCCAGTCTGTAGGTATGGCATTCTCAAGCGTGTGTCTTCTCGCTCACTCGGAGGAAGCGTGCTGAGATACCTCACTATGTTATCAGAGAACCAAGGGTTACGTCAGGTAACCTAACGTTCTCTTTCTAACCCCCATGTTGCACCATGCTCTCCGAGGCTGACCCTACATCTTCAACAGACGGTGCTGAAAAAACGATAGAGATGCACATCAGTCGGCACCCACATGGAGGACAGAATGAGCCAATGAGGGTTCTGTGACATCCAATCTATAAAATCTGATAAATGTATGTGGTGAAGCCCATCTTGCCCCAGCACATATGTGCTCAACAGAGACATCTCTGAACAGAGCCCAGAATGTGGCCATGCCCTGAGTAGAATGGGCTCGAAGACCCATCGGAGCCTGTAAGCCCTTGCTCTCATACGCCAACCTAATCGTGTCCACTATCCAGTGGAATAGCTGTTGGTGTAAAATAGGTTCACCTCTGTGCAGTAAAGCCCCAGACACAAATAGCTGGTTGCCTCTCCTAAAATCCCTCGTCCTGTCCACATACGTGCGTAAAGCATGCACCAAAAGGCTGCTGCAACAGAGCGTTGAGCACAATGGAGAGATCCCAGGACGGGAACAGAGGTTTGGAAACAAACAGTCTGCGATGCACACCCTTCATGAAGCGGCACACAAGGGGATGCTAACTAACAGTGTTATTCCCAAAATCCACATGACAGGCAGAGATAGCAGCTAGGTATACCTTGATGGTAGAAAAAGCCCTGCCTTTATCCATTAAGTCCTGTAAGAAGATCTAAATTCGCTAAAGTGGGGGATATTAGGCTGAGAGGCGGAAACGCGTAAAGTTGCATGTTTGTCCATGGGTGAGCCAGTGCATCCACACCCAATGGTGCATTGGCGTTTACCAGTGAGAAGAACGTAATCATCAATATAGAAGTGGATCCTCAGCCCAGAATCCCTGATAGCATAGAGAGCTGTTCCCACACACTTTGTGAACACTCTCGGAGCGAGTGAAAGCCTGAATGGGAATGTCATATACTCATAGGCGACGCCTTGATAGGCAAACCTGAGAAAGTGAGTAAAAACCCTCTTGGATTGTTTCTCTTGGTACAACTCTGACTGCCCCCTTGCTCAGTAGAGAGGAGATTTTGTCCTCTAGAATTTGAGTCCCCACTAGCCATAGAAACTAGCAAACTGCAGCTCGTAGCCTCTCATTATCGTATTCAACACCCAGGGATGGGCATTGATAGTCTGCCACCTCGCTGCTCGGCTGGCGAGGGAGATAAATGGCGTAATGGTACCCTCTAGTGGTGGTGTGGAGGCTGCAGCAGCATGGGGCCTGCCCAGGAACGTCATAGTCTCTTGGGTTTATTTTTTTATTTGTTTTATTTCTTTTGGAAACCTGTGGCTTCGGCAGTTTGCCTGGATGTGGCAGTGAACATTTTATTTTGCATTACGTGGGAGAGGAGAAACGCACGCTTAGGGCTGGATGAAGCCCCTGTCACTACCGCGCCTACAAGTGCATTCTTCAGGCAGGTTTGTCAGCCCTCAGGGAGATGTGTGGGCTAG
Organism: Monocentris japonica; assembly: GCA_900323365.1. Lineage (NCBI taxonomy): Eukaryota > Metazoa > Chordata > Actinopteri > Trachichthyiformes > Monocentridae > Monocentris > Monocentris japonica. The sequence continues at coordinate 7,534 of OOFE01049852.1, forward strand.
CTATGCAGCAGGCCCTGGCCCTGGACACTCCTCTTAGCAGCACCTCAGTTACTTGGGGAAGCACACCACAAACCCTTGGGTTGTCTCAACACTGTCCAAGGCGTATAAGCTACAATTCTGACACCAGTCCCCAACTTTCACCAGGGTGAACAAGTCTCTGGTCAAGGACCCCAGAAATTCCTTGGCCCTCAGCCAGTAGGTCATCATCCTGCTTGGAAACGACGCCATTGAACGGTTAGGACTACAGACAGACTTCAATGGGTTCTACTCAGTATACTTCCTGAGTCTGAAGAGGGATGGCAAGTGTCTCCCTACCCTCAACCTGAGACAGCTGGACTATTTTATATTGGTCTTTATAAAGGATGGAGAGGAGCGGCCCACTCGGACAGGATGATCTGGCTCATGCTTGGCCAGACTGCCTCCTCTATGCTTTTCCCCAGAATCCCCTAATACACATGACGTTGGACAGAGTCCAACAAGACAGCCACAGGCTACTCCTGTGGTTTCGCGTGCTACTAAGGCTCCTCGATGGAGTGCAATGGCACCTCTTAAGAAGACCAGACCTTCTGGAAGGTTGCACATGGCACCCGAACCCGGATCGTCTACAGCTATGCATCTGGCCTTTGAAGGCCAAGACCTACTTCTAATGGCTTGTGACCAATCAGTTGTTCATAGTATTCTGAACTCAAGGGCACTCTTCACCAGGTTACAGTATGCTAATCGGTGGAAATAGTTTTCTGAGCGGTGCAGGGCACATTATGAGGTGCCTGAGAGTTGCTCTATGGCTGTAATACTGCGTCTCCTGCAGTCCCTGCTGAATCACAATAGATGCGCTTCCACCTTAAAGGTCCACCTGTGGCCGGTATTTCAGCGGGGCATTTCAGTGAGGTCAGACTATCTGGTTTTTCATTTCCCGACGGGACCCCGAAGGCTTGAACCTCCACGTGTCATGAAAATGCCCTCATGGGATTTGCAATTAGTTCTAAAGATCCTGTGTCTGTCCCCATTGAGCCATTGAGGCAGTCTCAACTGAAGTGGCTGCCTTATAAGAGAACTTCAATGGCCTACTGGCCATTGCATGGCAGAACGGGTGAATGAGATCCACGCCTTGTCGGTAAGCCAGACATGTATGCGGTGGAATGCAGATGGTTCAGGGGTTGCACTCTGGCCAAATCCATCCAGCCCATCTTCCGAAAAGGCTGTCTCCCTCTCATGCCAACTAAGTGACTGAGCTAGCCACATTTAACTCCCTCAGATGTGCTAAGGGGGAAGGATGAAATGTCGGAGCTGAAATGCCCGGTGCAGGCACTCAAGGCTTATGTGGAGCTAACTTACGTAAGACTATATAGACTTATAGAGCTTTTTTTGTAAGGGTTTCAAAACAGCATAAAAATAGCAACCGTGTATCAATGCTATATGGAGCAGAACAATGCTGTCCTCTTTTTGTCCTTGAAATGATTCACTTTTGAAATTGTTTGATCATGATAAGTTTATTGAGTTTATTTTTATAGAATGAATGAATTAGACATTGGCTATTTATTTCCTAGTTACATAACATTGACCGTTAACAGGTCTGTATGTACAAGAAGAATGCCAGAATGCCAGTTTACTGAAAAACATCCATCCAGTTAGACATTATAGTGGAGAGACTGATGAGCTAAAGCATGATTAGATTAGGTGAATTTTGTTCCAAAGTCACATAAACCACTTCATCACCATAGCAAATTTATTTTTGGTCCATGTTGGTTAATAGGCTGTCAATGAACCACAGAACCACCACATTAAATAAAAACAATAATGGGTCTACATGGAGCCATTGTCTAGGCTACATAGATCTATATGGAATCACTAGGAACTTGTTTATGGTGAAATGCTCTAGCTGTTATTGGGAAATAGAATACAAGGGTTTTTTTACATGCATTTTGAAAGCGGTGATGAATGTAAATGTTCTTACAGAGAATGCATAAACTAAAGCAAGACAATGTATCATGAATGTAAGTGCCACATATAATGTAAATGTTATAAATGCTAATGCTATACTTACACATCAATTGCCTACTTGCCTCTCATATAGGTAACCAATCTTTCATTATCTCTCATTGCCTGGTCCTGTTTCAGGTGAATATTATCTGTTTCGATTGAGTTATGCGGTCCTGATTAGTCAGTATAAAAACCTCTTCCTACTCCTCTTTTCTTAGCTCAAGCATCTCTCATTGCATTGATTTGAGCTGCATGTACATCCCTCCCTTTGCAATTTACTTTGAGAGAAGTCAAAGAGCCTGGGCATGCCAAATTTAGGGGCCACCTTTCTTCCTCTTTTCTCTCTGCGTCTCTTGTGTCAGTGGAAAACGCTCTTAGTTGTTCCTGACCCCTAACCTCTTGTATAGTACAGAAATAGCCTGTGTGCTGATTCAGACCCAAAACTGTACAGCTCTGCATTCTACTGTTGGGCCCAAAGGGCCAATTATTAGTTTACACATATTACAATCAGTCTGTTATTGTCTTGGTTCACTGACATGGATCAAACCATAGACTAATTTCTACTCACCCGGTTTAAGATGTTTACAAGATTTACATTGGAAACATGCCTTAATCTGAGACTAATGAATTCTTGTTTGGAAAACTGGCCTTTCTATGATTGTCATGATCCAGTCTATTTTCATGCATAACATCTCATATTTGTACATAGGCTACATGCAATCTACTGTCCCAACTTGGTGACTTTTGATTTATAAAAACATTCAATCAAATTCACTGGCCCCCTAAAACCAATAACCTGCTCTAAATGAATTTTCTAAAGAGATATTTTGTTTAGAAACTACATAGAAACGATGAATATTTTTTAATACTATATCTTATTATACACCCTATGGGTGCATTACAAGATAATTGCATGTAAATAGTTCTTTGAGTCTTTTTTGTGATGACATTTAGCTTCACAATTAACCACTCAGGGTGTTACAGGATGTTTATTAAGCCATGTCTTCATCTTATAGCATATATTACAACATCTTACACATTTAGATTTTTGATTGTTTTATTTTTTTATTTAAGATTTTGTTTATAAATATATAATTATAATATAATTTAAAAAATATGTAATTTGTTATGAGTCACAATCATTTCATGCAAAAGTTGTTTTTTATTTTGTCTCTGTGCAAACGCTGCTTTGTGGTTTTTGTTGGTATGTATAAGTGTGGTGTCTTTTCCTGTCTGTGAGAACTGGTGGCTTACCAGATGAAGAGTAAACAGAATTTAGATTGATCTGACAATGATATTTGCATTCATCAGCTTTATTTTTTAGTATTACTATGGTTTTACTCTAACAATGCACAAAGCAAAAAAACTACAACACAAAAGC
>OOFE01049853.1:11476-27946 GCA_900323365.1 Monocentris japonica
GCCCCACTGGAGAGAGCATCCCCATATATCTTGATCAGCCCTGGGGCAGAGGAGGAGGCTGGGGGCAAGTAGTGGTGGGATGAGGGGGCAGCAGAATGGGCCCAAACCTCCCTCTCCCTCTCCCCCACTGCCCGGTCCCGGTCACTGTTAGAGCGCCCTCGCAGAAAGAGATGGGAAAGGCGCTTGGTACGGGACTGGGGCCCAGCAGGCCGTGGCCTGAGGAAGGCTGGGGAAGGAGATGGGGATGGAGTAGGGGAAGCTAGGGAGGGGGTGGAGGCAGAAAGGGAAGAGGAAGGGGCAGAGGAGGCCTCATGGAGGGAGGCTGCGTCAGAGCTGGTGGTAGACCTGGGAACAACAGAGGAGGGGAAGACAGATAGAGGAGAGAGGAAGGGGAAAGGAAGGGACTGGTCAGCTGTGAATTATGACTGACTAAACATGGACAAGCAACATGGACTAAAATAACACAGGGAAAGGTTGCAGGGGTAAGGTAAAAGGTAAGCAAAGGTAAGCAAGATAAGATACCATCAACACATTCAATGTTCATTTGGCAGACAAAATGTATTAGACACCTAATGAATTCTAACCGAGAAGCAGTTGGCATGAGTCCCGTAACCTGAGAAGTAATATGTGTGGCAAAGAAACAACACAGGGGCAAAATAAGGGATGAAAAAAGCAATTTAACAGAGCTTCAGACTGACTTGACAGAAACAGCGCTCGGCCAGCGACCCCCTAGCTTGGCAAAGTGTTTCCTGGGGGAGTTGATCCACAGACCAACTGGGAAATGGAGCTTTCTGAAGCGAGGACTGCCAGACCCCTCCATCTGACGGAAACAGAGAGAGACAGAGAAAGAGAGAGAAGCAGATATTAAGGAATAACATGATTTTTAAATCCCTAATCTACAGTATGTTAAAATAGTTGGCAGATTTCCAATAATCCATCCCCACTCTGTAGTGAGGAATGTGTGTCAGCAATGCCAGGATGGAACAATGTGACAATAGAATGATCTCATTATTAAGAAATACCAACAGGATACCTACAGTAAGTAAGTAAGCAAACAAAAAATCAACCCCAAATCTCCAACAGTACATATCCTGATAAAAAAAAATATAGTGTTTGTTTTCCATTCTCAAACAGGAACCATCTTTTGTGGGATTCAGGTCCAGCTGTCACGGTGAAAAGGAAATGCCCAGTCTAAAGGTTACTCACTGCCTGTCCCTTTCTCAAGGTGACTGCTATGTGAATTACCATCAAAATTTAGTTTCAATTCATTTTTTATCCCTACAGTTTGAATTTGGGGGCATAATGGTAATCATTTTATCCCTTAGATAAACTATGATAATTGTTTGTTTTACACAGATTGACTGTAAAACAAATGAGAAGGTTTGACCTGTGTGTCCACATCTAGATTCTTTCTTTCTTTCTTTCTTTCTTTCTTTCCTGTTACTCTGTACATGAAAAACAGGCTGAGTTATTAATAGGTGTTCTGTCCCAGATTGTGCAGTCAAATATTGTGAAAACTGTAAACTCAAAAGAAAATGGTAGAAGAAAGAAACATACATGCTTTTAGGCATTAAGGTTTTGAAAACACTTACCCACAATCACTTCTGATTCCTCTATAGGTACAATGATTATCCTTGGCAAGGGATGTTGTTCTCACCTAAATGCAAATACACAACTCAAAGCAATCTAATACCCTTGTATGTGTCTTTCTCCCCACGACAAAATTCCATTTTCCAAAGATCTCAACTTGTCACATATCTACGTATCCATCGTTAATCCTCACTGCCCATTACTTCTCTCTTTTCGAGCTAGAATGAATACCTTTTTATTTTCTTTTTCTGGCTAACAGGACAAAAAGTGCTCCCTCTCTCTCTTTCTCTGCCTCTCTGGGTCTATAGATAGAGAAACAGGCCCATTGTTCTAAGTGACAGAATTTCCTTCCTTTGCAGTGGACAACACCTATATCCTGAGTGAGTGAGAGAGAGAGAGCGGGAGAGATTGGTAGAAAGCAGGAGAAGGGTGAATTTACAAACACATACGGGTCTTTGAGGCCTTGCTGGCCATACTGTATATACTGCACTTCAACACTATCAAGAGATGAAGAATGGAAAAGGTGAGGGGGAGGAGTTAATCCTAACTAGTCCTTCCTTCTAACTTGAGTATGACTCCCATCAGGGACACTTAGACATAGAGGGGGTTCTGGGGGAATGGTTATAACTTTTAACTAGTATTTTATGTTATATTTTTATAGAAAATGTATCTATCTATCTATCTATCTATCTATCTATCTATCTATCCAACAAGGTATTGGAAAGGATCTATTCCCCATTGGAAGCACTCCTAAGCTAGCAGAGGTTTACAAGTCTCTAAAATACTGTAAAACTATGATACTATACATTGAACTGGGTCTCAAAAAAAGATAAGAGATGATAACTTTGTCTAGTAGTCTCTCAGGAACATTGCCGTACAAATGCAGTGCTGAGTTGAGGTTTCTGATGAGAAGAGATATTGTAGTATTGCATCACAAAGAATACAGTTATGTCTGGAAAAGAGACCTGTTTGAAGTTTTGCTGGAAAGAGGATGAAGGAAACAGTGAGACAGGAAGTTAGAGGGAGATACACCTGTGACCTTTGACCTTGTCTATAAGGAAGATGGTGACAGCAAGAGAAAGGGGATTTTTTTAAAGGAAGATAAAGGAGGCAGGGTGCATGAGGAAGAGAAAAACATTTGAAACATTAATTTTCCACAAAAGCATCTTCATAATCAGACTATGCAAGCCTCAGCATCCACTGCATAAACTAAATGCTCAGCATGAACTCCTACTGTAGTCAAGGCCCCATGGCACAACTCATTACTGTGCAATGCACATGTACATAAGCAGAACACATAATTCTAGATGTCTCATTTCTAAGCAGGATAATGTTACGCCACTGAGATAAGACAATCTGAGGATTTTGGTCGATACAAGCTGTGGCATGACACTGTGAACACTCCTTTAGGTCGTGGAGTTTCATTGTTTTGTTGCTCTTGGCAGATGGATGAAAACCATTACCTATCAATTCCAGCCTTTGGGGATTTGTGGAATATTAATGGAGCAAGAGAATATATCCTACTTTAACTGTCATGTCTTGTCTCTGTTGCATCTGGAATTGACGTATGATTTGAGAGAGAACCTTTATCTCCATGATATGTACCTCAGTTGGGGGCAACTGTGTTTATATTTCTCTATGTAATTAGACAGATGAAGAGCATGGTGCAAAATCTCATGTGCTGAACCATATAGATGTGCACTTTTCCTATGAGAAAGGGGCTGTCTTTGTCCATCCTGTTCTTCTAGGATAAGAGGCCACACTGTGATTGCCTGATTGCTACATCAACAAAAATCAACATTTAAACAGAAATAGACAAATACATGATTTCTAGAGGAGACTGGCTACTCCAATATAACGTTATACTCGATAAACTCTAGGCTACCCTGAAGTGAATGCAGTTACCTTGCTGATTTAGGCTAACTGAAATAATTGTATGACTAGCAGAGACTACCATGAGACTACGGATTGGGACAATTGCGATGCGCTGTCATTCGCATCCTCCAACTTCCCAGCATACTGTGCGCGTCGGCAAAGTAGGACGTCTTCCCGAAACAGAGGACATCAAGAAACAGACCAAGGTTGGCCGTCGACAACTCACAAATCCTGTAAAACCTTAGGGGTTTGTAGTGTTTTTTCAAGCGTTTTGAGATGTTAACTGGTCACAACAAATAGCTAGGCATCTTCAACTGTGTTTATGATCAAATCCAGCTAACGTTAACTAACTGAGTAGCGTCCGAAGCTATGCGAACTATGCTACACTTAAAGCTATGCTAGCCAGCTAACGTTACTGTGTCTTGATCACGGGCCGACTGTTTGTTTCTGTCAGGGACATGTTAGAGTTCATTAACATTAACAAGTTTTCCTTCAAGATAGAAAATAAACTAACATACATAACCGGAGAAAAAACAAATGGGACTAGTAACTTGTCAGCACGATATTGGTATTGCTAACGTTAGCAAGCTAACGTTAAGCATTTGTGTTGAGGTCAACGTGTGAGAGCTGCAGATTTTGCTTTAACAAAAATAACTAAATAAATAAATACATTTCAACAATAAATTAGTTAATTCAACTTGCTCTTGGTTTCAGTGTTGGTTGGACTTCTAATTACAATTCTAAAGATGGCTGAGACTATTGACGAAAAGATCAAGAACTACAGGACTGCTCCTTTTGACGCCCGATTCCCCAACACTAACCAGACCCGCAACTGTTTCCAGAACTACCTGGGTGAGGACATGCTTTATGTTATTATATGCTCACACTTTGCAGTCACACTGACAGAGGCAGTTATTGCTCTAAGTACATCAAATTAAAAGCTTTGACATATCTTATAAAAGCATTATATTCATGCCAGCGTTAGGGACAACGTCTTCATAGTGGTTTGATAAATCAACTTGCAACACTGTTGGCTGGCCCACAAATATTCACTATGTACTTCACTCCTAATTAAGGGTACTAAGTTGGCAGCACAGAAGTTGTTCTCACAAGAAGAAGAAGAAAAAGAAGAACTGGTTGATGAATCAACTTTATTTGGCACTAACACACGTACACATGCATTGAATTTCTTTCTTCACATACCTCTGACTAGATATACACACATCACCCCACACACATGCACTTTTCCAGGTCAGAGGACAGCGCAGGCGTCAGCTATTGGACAGCGCGCCTGGAGCAGTTGGGGGTTAAGTGCCTTGCTCAAGGGCACTTTGGCAGTGTTGGTGGGCACCACAGCTGTGGCACCAGTCATTTTTCAATCACCAGCTCACAGGTGGAATACACCTTCCTGGTGGTGCCGGGGATAGAGCCAGCGACCCTCTGGTGATGGGTCTCTCTAACCGCTAGGCCAACCTGCCGCCCCCAAGAGTGGATATTGTCATGCTTGTTTGTCCTGAGACCTTTCTGGCTTGTTGTTCTGCATGATTAGTCTGTTTGTTTTATTTTCATGTCTAATATTGGGTCAAATGACAAGTAACCTTAAAACTTTGGACTTTTCTGCTCCAGACTTCCACAGGTGCAACAAGGCCCTGTCAGACAAAGGCCAGGATGTGGCTCCCTGTGAATGGTACCAGAGGGTGTACAAGAGCCTCTGCCCCATGAGCTGGGTATGTATTTATGTAGGACTAGTGAGACTAGTCCAGGTCTGATGCACTGAAATTCCCTGATGAGCCATTTACTTAGCTCCAGTTCACATTCACATCCTTCACCTACCGACTATCTGGTTAGATAGCAACTGAATGCAAATATTTCCCGGATACATCAAACTGTATACTTTATTACCAAGGTTGTTTAGCGCTAGCTATGAGAGGTGTCTTTATATGGGTGTCCTCTAAGTCACCCTTTATAATGTGCTCAGGATGGAGCACCTCAATTAGAGCTGGGCTCTGTTTTTTTGTCAGTGTTGGTGGTGTTAGTACAGGATTAGCCCCAATGAGACACTAGATGGCCTTGAGATTGGATGTGCGGCCACGTTTGTTTACTGTTGCTCTATGCCACTCGCGTGCTTGTTGGTTTATGTTAGACTAGCTGCAGTATTAGCAAGCCCTCAACTATACACAAGGAACACATAGCATTTAGCTAGCAGTCTGCCTGCCATGCCAATATATTTTGTACTGTTCCCTACCTGTCTGTCTGTGTCCATTTAGCTCTATTAATCTAGTCAATAAACAGTTCTAAATTTTTCCTGAAAATAATTAAGTTCAATTCAACGCAGCCAATAGTCACAATCAGAGCATCTAGAAGAGCTTTTGATAGGATTCTTTTACAATGTTAGCGATGGTGTGTATTCAGATTTTTTTCCTTTTTAAAAAAAAATAAAACTATCAAAATAATTTCTAATAGGGGATTGAGTTTTTCTTCCTTTTATCTTGCTTTTTTGTTCTCCTGATCACATCTCTGCCATTTCTTATGGTGATCATTTGTGTTCTGGTGATGAACATGAAACTACAGTGGATGTACAGCAGCAGTTATGCTTTGGCAGTTTACTTACAGATGGAGCTAATGTTTGCTGACATATCTCCTGCAGGTTTCCAAGTGGGATGAGCAGATTGAGGCTGGAAGTTTCCCTGGGAAGATCTGAAAATGCCAACTGCTGACTGTTGACCCACAATGTCTACTTCAGGACATTCTGTTACTTGCACATTTACTGCTGTAGTGTGCCTAAGGACATTTATAAACCATTTATCATGGCATAATAATGTTAATATGTTGCGAACATCACAATACTTAATAAAAACACGCACAAGTTTTTACCCTCCATATTAAGCAATGAAGTTTGTTTCCTCCCTTGATTCTATACTCCCTTGGCAGTATTAATATACTAAATTAAGTACAGATGTGATTAACAGGATGTTATTCATATTAAATGTCATTATTCTGTACTGGGTTGACCTGGGTGGTATTTCACTAAGCCAGATTTATATTACTTGGATGGATGTCAGATATGTTACATGGTTGGGAGCAGGTATAACGTGGCTAAGCCTGACTTATTATCAAAGACTGCTTATTTTACCGATTGGTTCGGTGTTGGAGAATGCAGGTTGGCACCATCAAGTTCAGCAGGTGTTTGGAAGGCTTTGGTCACCGACTTTGCATTTGATCTATTTTATATTTAGATGAATTCAGTTGCAATTCAGACTATTATTAAGGAACAAATAATTTCATTCAAATCAATTGCCAGGCTGCATCTTTTTATTTTTTTTTTTTTTATTCATGCCAGCAGTATTGACTTTGGTGTTAGTATTGTGTTTGTAGCTCTCATCATAATGCTGCATGAGTTGCTTGGATCTGTATGCCGTCATCGGATGCTACACTCAAACCTGATTACTCGTAACAGACCAGTTAGGCACTTGATTTGGAAGCCATATACTACCTTAATCAAAGAGAATGATTCCTGGCTACAATAGACATTATACGTATACAGCAATATATACTCTAACTGAAGTAAGGCCTTCTCTGGTGACTGTCGCCTTTGTGAAGTACCCCTCAGATCTGTGTTAGCACTGTGTAGATTAGGATGTGTAGGTGACAAAAGCAAACTTTCCAGAAGGTGGCGGTGATTTCTAAAGCAGGATAATTTGGGTGTAGTTCCACTTGGTCAACACACTGGGGCACAGTTGGACAAGAAGATGAGGCTGGAGTTGGATGATGTTGGGTAATGTACTGTTCAACCTCTGAAACTCAATCCTGTCTGGATTAATTTGACGCTCTGGTCAGTAGTGCAGCTCATAGAATGACCTGATCAATAGGTTGGGTACCACCAGGCTGACACCGTAACTGTGTGGTGCTAAGGCTAAAACGACTAACAACCTCTGATTTGATTTATTTGATTGAACTGAGTCAGATCTGGAAGCCACAATCTTTTCCGCTTTCAACAGAGATGGACATATTGAAGTGCACATCTGAGCTGGTCTACAAGAGAGGCCAAGAAGGAGAAGTTTGGAAGTCTGAATGGTGAAATTTTACAGGTAAAGAGGAATCAATGTATGAAACTCTTTTTACAGACGCAGTAGACTAAACTGATTTCGTTAGGATTAGGCCAATACTTTCTATGCAATATTTTATCTAATACAATACCTTTTATGATACATGTATCTTGAATGATGTTGGGTTTCAACATTCACTAAAAATTCATAGTACACAAATTCTGTGTATTATATTAACATGCGGTTTACTTACCATTTACCATTACTACTCAAAATTATTATTATCATCAAACATGCTTAATACTTTTTTTCTTTTTCAAAAAAATGTCCAACAGTAACCCAACAGGTTTTGGAAGGTGAGGGCAGCCTTGTGGCCTCCATGGCTGCAATTAGTACCTTCTCTCCATCCATGCATGATTATTGTACATTAAATAACCTATCACTCAGATTTATTATGGATATTAAATTTGGATATCGTCATTTTTTACTACTTGCTTCATGTCACTGTGCACTCTGCACTGTGTTGGTAAGTGGTAAGTGCCCCTGAAGTCTTCATCTCATGAATTGCTGTGCACTATAATTTCCTTTTATTGGTCACGTATCAACAGTTAGGAGAGGGTGTTCAGTGTTGGCAGGTCTTCAGCTATGCCAGGTGAGCCACATTTTGTCGTGACATGCCAGTGTAGGTGTGTTGCCCTGCTCTGAGTGTTTGTAGACTGAATAAATCCCTCTTCTTTCTTTACTGCTCTGTGAGGATGGATGTTTAAACGCTGCTGATGAACTTGCAGAAACATGACTTTTTTTTTCTCCCTCAAAGCGAATCTGTTCACGGTGCTGTCAGCCTAGATGATTCAGTGGCCACCGATAAACACATGGTGGCACTGTTGCTTACAATTTAGATAATCAGAAATGAAACCAACCGTGTCTGTGAAAACTGCCTTGTCCTCCGTCCACCGACTCCTAGTCTGTTAGGTCTTCGGTATAATACGAAGTGTGTGTGTGTGTGTTTATATTTGTGCTGTGATGTAGTTTTTCTGCAAATTAATTAAACACTGAACTGGAGAATGGTACATAAACCTGAATTAGTAAAGTTTTGATGCCTTGTATCGCACACCTTTCGCAGATAGTGAGGGAAAGCAATTATTTTGAAAGAAAAAATAGAATAGAAAAAAACAGCGAGTAATGACACTAAAGAGGAAGTTTTGCAGCTATGAAACAAGCGAAGCAGAACTAAAGACAACGTTTTCTAAATTAAAAAGGCATTTATTACATGGCAAATTCCTATTTAAACAAATCAAGATTCCAACATGTTTATCAGTGAGGAAGGCGAAGCATTGTAATGTGATTTTCCTCGGAGCATAATTGGTTTATTTGAAAAGCTACAAGATGTGTCTCTGTGAGTGAGTGAGAGTGTGTACGTAACCCTCCTCATTTCCTCTCTCTCTCTCTCTCCTCTCCCTGTGTCTCTTTCTCATTCCAGGACTGTTTGCATGATTCTTTATGCCTCGCTTGATTTGCTCGCTCAGATCAGGAGATGCTATAGAATTGGTTTCCTTGGCAACTGCTCTTAGACTACAGATGGGATGTTGGGAAGGTGAAGTGTAGTTTGAAGTATAAAAGGCCGTACAGGAAGTAGTTTCTGAGGCGTCACTACCACACAAGTCAACTGCGTGCATCACAGCGGAATTTCTTTTTTACACCCTTCTCTGTTCTAGTTCCGCTTTTGGTTGCGTGTTGGGGCGGTTGTGTTCGTAGTAGCAAGAACGAATGTAATAAATGTAATTCCAAGTATTACTCACAGCTGACATTATTGTTGTAACGTCCTTGAGCTCCTAACTTCAGATCTTCAGGTCACCACTGCTGTAAAAAAAATGTATCCAGTCGTTTTTTTACACATTTCTTGGAGGTTTTGAAATGGCATCTGATCATTGTGTGATAAAATGTATCATTGCTGGTTTAAGTTTTCTTATCTGTAAATTGTTTTACTGGCCAAGTAAGTTTGAATATACAAGGAATTCTACTTTTTGGTTTGTTCCAGTGGGTCACACTAAACATGAAACAACACTAAATTCTAAAAGTAGTATATTAAAAAATAGCAAAAATTAGAATCTCTAAAATGGCAATCAACCAGTATTCAACAATGCAGTCTTGCAATGTACTGTGGCTCTTAACTAATGATTATAAACGTTATTAAAACATCATTTAGGGGGAAAGATATGGAGAGGGCTTGTGAAGATTGGGGCTCTGGCAGTTGACTATCTGCTCAGAGTTCTGGGAATCTTTTAGACACACTTGTTTATTCCTTCCGGTTCCCATGATCATGACTCTTTTCCTGTGGTGGAGCAGGATGTTGCCTTAATTCCGAAACATTGTGTAAAGACAACTTTAAGATAATAAATCTTACAAATGCAAAGTTTACACTGAGGAGTGGCGTTAACGTATGTCTGTTGCTAAACTCTCCATGTCCATACTTCATCTGCCTTTCAAGACGGCGGCATCCTCACTTTAATCTTTAACATTCCTATTGGAATAAAGATATTGTGAAACTTGTTGGTTTGTTAAAACATTAACAAAAATGTATTCATTTCGTTTTTTAAAGAAAAGTAACTGGTAAAAGCTGTCCTCAGGATTGACACCAACAGCATGAGTTTGACTTTCCCAGGACTCAAGATTTTGAAGTATAGATTTGAGTTTTCATTCAAGGGGTCACAAATGACTGTATGAACTATTCATGCCCAAAACTAAATTATCTCTGCCACCTGCACTTTGTGATTAGATGTTAGAATAAACTAGAAAACATCGCCTTGAGTTTGAGCATGAACCTGGGGCCAAGTTATTCTCAGATAACAGAAAAGCTTAATCCAGATCAGTCAAAACCAAGACCAATGCCGAGACCACAGAACATTAAGACTTTTTCAAGACCTATATACTGAAATAAGGCAAGGCAACTTTTATTTATATAGCACATTTCATACACAAAGAAAATGAATGTGCTTCACATAAAAACACGTTAGACGACATTTGCAAATACCAGATTTAGACAGGATTAAAGAGAAAAAGAATTGCTTCATGCTGAGGGACTCAAACCCTAGTGAGACACAATACTCATAAGACACAGCTCATGTAGGTGGTTGGCCTCTAACCCGCTCAGCTAATGCACTGGAGGGACTCTAATCCACCCATTGTGCTTGTTTTGCTTGTTTTCATTGTATTTGCATTTGCAAATACAATGAAACAGGTTTAGACAGTATCAGGCTAAAACCAATAAATAAATACAGATGGATAAGTAGAGAGACCAAGAATGTTTTGAGCCTACTTTTGAAAGGTGGTTGAGAGGGGCACTGGGGCACTTGAGGTTCATTCCAGCAGCGTGGGGCATAGCAACTAAAAGCAGCTTAGTCAGACTTGGTTTTCACCATGGGGACAACTAGCAGACCAGTCCCAGATGACCTGATAGGTCTGGCTGGCTCGTATACTAGAAGCAAGTTGCTTTATAGACAAGCAGGGGTTATAAAATCAATTCTGTGGCACACTGGAAGCCAGTGCAGTGATCTAAGGACTGGTGTAATGTGTTCTGCTTTCTTGGTCTTTGTCAGAACTCTGGCAGCACCATTCTGAATGAGCTGTAGGTGCCCCAGTGATTGTTGATAGTCTAGCCTACTGGTAATAAAAGCATGTATCAGTTTTTCTAAGTCAGGTTTGGATATCAGATCTCTTATTTTTGTTATAATTCTGATCTAAAAATCTGATCTTGTAATGCTATTGATGTGGCTGTTAAAATTTAGATCAGAATCCAAGATTCTTAACTTGAATATTGGTGTTAGACACTGAGACACTGAATCAAGGTGAGCCCTAATTTTCTGCCTTTTTGTTGTTACCAAGGATAATTACTTCAGCTTTGTTCTTATTTAGCTGAAGGAAATTTTGGCACATCCAGTCATTTATTACCTCAATGTACTGAATCAGAGAATCTACAGGTCCAAAGTCACCAGGAGAAAGAGATATATAGAGCTGAGTGTCATCTGCAAAACAACAGTTTATAAGGCAGATAAAAAGAATTGTTAACAATTTGCAATAGTTCCTTCACCAGATGACTTATGCTGTTGCATGGTTTCCTCAAGTGTTGTATAGTCAATAGCAGTAAAATGTGGCATATTAAGTTATCTTTGTGTGATGGAAATGCAGGCATAACTTTCCTGATAGACATTGAGACATTGATGGCTTGTCTAATACTCATATTTTATCATTGAAAAAGGCAGCAAATTCATTACATTCATTATATCTACAGTCATTCCTCAGATGGCACCATTCGCCAGTTACCTACCCTAGCCAACAGTGGTATGCGGCACGTCATTGGGGTTATCAAGTGGGCACCTTCCTTCACCGATGTTAAGCTAGGCCCACAACACCTCAAGAAGGCTTAAATGTGTATTCCAGCATCCTGGAAACACCCCCCTCTATGCCACCACCTCACACCTCCCCTTTACCTTTGCCATCTAATGCCTGTCATCAACCTAGCATTAACCTAGCCTTGGTTAGCCTTGATTCTAGCCTTGACCTAGCATTAGCCTACAAGCCTACAAGCCTGCCTAACTGATACATCAACACATCAACGTTCATAGATATCATAATGAAACTGGGGTTTTGTTTTTCTCCATTTACGCTCAGCTTTTCCTCTTTCCTCTCTTTTAACAAGCAAAGCGTTTCTCCAGGGTAAGTTTTTGCATAGAGATTGTTCTTACCTTGTCAGGTGCAATGTTTTTAATAGCATTCATCATTTTACAATTAAAGCTTTTTACCAGTTCATTAATAGTAGTGCAGTGAGCATTGCAGTGCAGTGAGCAATGGTAACATAGTTTTTCTTCTGCCCTGCATACTGCAATATATATTGTAATATATATCCGTGCATGTTGTAATTTTAATATTTCTTTCACGCAATTCTTGGGGGGTGGGAGGGTTGTCAAATTCCAGACGGGGATTTAGGTGCGCTACAAAGATTAGACATAGCTGTTGAAGAATTAGGAGGGCTCCCCCGTTTGTTTGCCACCCACTGAGCCCGTCTCATGATTTCTGCGTGACAGGGCTTTGTATCTGAACTCTGTGCACATTGCCTTTTGTTCTCGCGCCCCCGGTGGGCAGCGCGATGGGCCAGCAGTTCTGCACAGAGACTCCTTTCACCGGGACGGTTTGTTCTCCATCTCTTGTCCCTACAGTACGCGTTCTCGAGCACGTCCCCCTTCTTCATTTGAGCGGAAATACATATGCCCTGCTGCCACAGACATTACAGCAACCATAAGATAGAAACCCCGCTGACTAAGTTCAGTGGGAAACTTCGCATGCGCTTTTACGCACAGGAGCTCATCCAAGCAAATTCGCTTGGGGTGTTGTCAAATCAAGACAACGTGCAAATAGGCTTGTGCCGCATGACATATAAACCGACTGATAGAAGGGAGTACTCGTCATTTGTCAAAGCAAAAGACCTGGACAAGATAGACAAGTTAACTGGATACATTAAGGGTGGCACGACTGGCAAAAATCCTGAATAACGGTAAACAAACTTTTCATTTTATTTACAATTCAGATGCAGTTAGAAACTCTCAAAAAACAACGTGTTGTAGATGTGAGCTGACGAATTTCACGTTTAGTAATATATTTACAATATCATAATGAAGTTAATGTCAGATAAAGGGTCATTTTAACACAAAACCAGTCCTATCCTCTACTGCAGTGTCCGTACGTCATCACCTGTAGCGCATTTGCACTATGTCGGTTCTCTAGGCTACCGACTTGGTACCTGTGGCTATCCCTTTTCAGATATTAGTTTATATATTGATAATAAAGGGTAAACCTACAATAACCCAGTCTGCAGAGTTAGCAGCACATTGCTTTTCTCTTTTGATTTCACAACCAGAGCAGAAGAGGAGGGAGGGGTTTACTGTCATTTTGAGCTCTGAGTCCTGTTGAATTCAGTGTGTGGAGAACAGTGCTTCAGCTGCTTGGGCCACACAGAGTGCTGTGCAGTATCTGAATCTATTAGATCTATTCATAGACCATATTGGTAAAATTGACATATCCCTTTTAAGGTAAATTATATGGGGTCCATGGTGTAGTCCTATTATTCTGATGTTCAAGATGTTCAATTTCCCCAAATTGTCGTGAATATTATTATATGTGTAGTGAAGGGTTCCTATGTGTGTTATACTATGTCTTGTGTGTATTTATTTTCAGGTTTTTTTCTGACTGCACAGAGTTTTGTGTATACAGACTTTGTGTAATTTGCTTGTACTCTGCGGTGTCTCTGACGTGTCCTGGTGACTATCAGCTTCTAACACAAGAGCAAAGATGGAAAAGATGGAGGACGACAAGGTAATTAAGCATTATGCCATTTGCCTTTTAATTTTCCTTTTGTTATTTATATCAATGCATGGGTTGTTGGTTTTGTTTTGACATGTGTCACCATTCTAACACTGAAGCTACTGACACATTTGAACTCTGCATATAAGCGGCTTTACAGTACATGCATGTTACTTTAAATTTGTCAGATAATACTGTTTTGTCCCGAGAAGTGTCTCACATAATTTCCAGTGCCAGCTTGTATATATGCCATTATTTGTTTTTGTCTCAGCACCACATAATGAGTAAGAGCGTGGTATTTACGAGTCACAGGCTGGCAATTCTGTACTTTTCCTTTCTGGCATGCAGAGGAACTGGGGATGAGAGTAGAACAGTTCAGGACATGTTCGAGAGAAAAAGAGTGGGAAAGGGGATTGGCGGTGGCATGTTTGGACTTGAGTGCCTTTTATTTTCTTGCTGTTATTTGCATTTTATAGAGGTAGGAGAAGGGCGGACTACTATGACTGAGAGAGATCTGGGAAATACTAGACTGGAATAGACCTATTGTAACAGAATTAAAATGAAAGGTAATAGGATATACCTGATATATGAAATGCAAGTGAGTTTGTGCAATTAACCACATTGTGAACTGAAGATCTCAGTATGAGTCTTTCTCGTTTCTTGTAAAAACAATGACATGTAATTCCTCCCTTATACCTCTGAGCCTGTATAGAAGTAGTCCTCCATAAGTCACCTGCTCTGTGGCTTGTCTTTTGAAACAGGTTGCATGCATTGCCAGTTGCCTCATTTTCATGAATGTTAGGCAATTACACTGTCTTGACAACTGTTTTGTTGAAACTGCTATGCTTGCCTGTGAGCATGCACTGCTAAAGGATATTTGCACAGAGCATCGTTGTGAATGGCAGCTGTCCAAAAAAATGCCTTTTGAGTAGATATATTTCCTTTTAGGAGTCAATGTACTACTGCTACTGAAGAGAAAACAGTGTGAATAGGTGATTTTGTGATGAGATCTCTACAAAGTTTAAGTTTAAGTTCAAGTTTAAGATCAATGCAATAACGAGAAATATATGAAAGGAGAAAGAACACGCTAAGTGTGTGAAACAGGAGGGAGAGACAGAGACACTGAATAACAATGGAGAGAGATACGAATGTGGGTAGAGTAGAGAGCTGAAGAGAAGGAACGGGTCAGTGCAGAATGAAAACCTTGAATATTGGGAGAGAGATAGATGGTTGTGAAGGGGCATGGTTTTGGGGATTAAATGTAACAGGATTACAATAATCTGATGCAGTCAATAACAAACATGTTTGAGGTGTAAAAGCATTTTGATTGTGAGATGACAAACATTGACATCATTTTATGCCTGTAGAAATTATGGTCCATATTTTTTGTAGATGATCATAAGAAGCATTGTTAAAATTACATCATAAAAACTGAAATAAATTACTTATTTATCTACATGTTCCATTGATACTGGATCAGATTATACATTGGTGAGTTTGAGTAGTCAGTATCCGTTTTACTTGTCACAGTTTCAGGCAGATAATCAGTAATCTGTAATGGTTACATACCGTATTGAAAGTTACTGAATCAGAAGTTTCAGATCAATCACACAGGCAAACACAAACACAAAGAAACAAACTAGAATGAACAAATCTAACACCACGCCACGGGACCTCTGAGTAACCAACGTAGTGCTCCTTACTCACTCATTACTACCTTATTTAGAAATGGTATTGCATTTGGAGGGTAATCTAACATTGCACTCTTATTGTCTAAATCTTGCTCAACATCAACATGTCTCTGCAGATGCAACTTCTGCATCAGACTCTATCTCTTTCACACACACGTACCCACGCACACACACACAGACACACATACACACACCCAGACAGCTTCTCTCACCCAATCCCTTCTAGCAACTGTCACTACTGGCTGAACAAACCACAGATTAGATCCTATTCGGTTATCTCAGGTGAAACTCAAGGATGGGATGTCAAACCAAACCATACCAAACTAAATCTCTTTCTACTTTACTTGACAGTGATGACAAGAAACCATGCTGACAACAGATTGACCATGTCATTGTGATTAAGATTCTCACATGTTAGATTGTTAGATCATTTCTTTGTTTTTCTTCATTTATTTTTTCTCTCATAATACCCAATATGTGTTTGTCCTTGCATTGTTACTAGCTCATTGTATTTCCCCTTTCCTTTCAATTTATCGTGCATGCGGTATTTCCTGTGTCCCTGACCAGGCTAAAACGTCTCTCCGTCTGCCATCGTAGTTTACATGTAACACCAGTACACTCAGCTTGTTTTGGGCCTTACTGTGCAACGAGGCCACGGTGTCCTGAGAAACATACTGTGTGCTTTCACTATCTCACTGTGGTGAACTATGCTCTGTTATCGATCAAGCATCATTACTTCAATTGGCTCAGTTCTTTCCCTTGTGTGTTCAGAGTTAAACGTGTATCACCATAGACTGTGTTAGATAGGCCTAGTCTTTCAGGGCTCATGGTAATGTAGTGATAGGAGCAGCTCTAAACATTCCACTGTAGTAACACATTTTTGTTGGTTTTGTTGCTACTGAGATACCTTAAGT
>OOFE01049854.1:0-14690 GCA_900323365.1 Monocentris japonica
CACCTTCCTATCATAGCCAGCTGTAACTTTTTCAGCAATTTGTGCTACAGTAGCTCTTCTGTGGGATCGGACCAGACGGGCTAGCCTTCGCTCCCCACGTGCATCAATGAGCCTTGGGCGCCCATGACCCTGTCGCCGGTTCACCGGTTGTCCTTCCTTGGACCACTTTTGGTAGGTACTAACCACTGCATACCGGGAACACCCCACAAGACCTGTCGTTTTGGAGATGCTCTGACCCAGTCATCTAGCCATCACAATTTGGCCCTTGTCAAAGTCGTTCAGATCCTTACGCTTGCCCATTTTTCCTGCTTCCAACACATCAACTTCAAGAACTGACTGTTCACTTGCTTCCCAATATATCCCACCCCTTGACAGGTGCCATGGTAACGAGATAATCAGTGTTATTCACTTCACCTGTCAGTGGTTTTAATGTTGTGGCTGATCGGTGTATGTCACCATGAAAGTAGGGATACACCGAAACATGTAAGAAAAATAGCTAAATTAAATGATGTTCCTTCACACAGAGGGATGCTCAATCTTTCTAATGGAGATACATAATTATGCCGATTACACCAAACTAAGATGTCTGTGGACTAAGTTGATATTATTTACTAAAACTAATTGATTGAATCAGCACTTCGGACAAAAATGAAAGTTTAGTACTCATATTTGGTATCAGCAGTTAAAAGGTCTCTTGCTGCATCCCAAATGAAATGATATCATGTGTGATATCATCGTCTCTGTACTCTCTCCTCCAGCACAGTGTCTTCCAGCATCAATGCCTTGGCTGCAGTGACAGTAGAGGACCTGATCAGACCACACACTCAGATGTCTGAGAAACACCTGTCCTGGATTTCCAAAGGACTCAGTAAGTGGATCGTCTTCATTCATACGCTTCAGCTCAGCTCAGTGAGTTCTCTGTTGTATGAGACAGTACGTGACCGCGGCAATACTTGTGGTAACTACATTCTGGAAGCTCAAAATCTCAGTTTCTGTCCCAATACTGTGTGCAGGTTTCATGTATGGGGCTTTATGCATTGGAATGGCTGGACTGGCCTCACTCATGGGCGGGGTGTTACAGGTAGAGTGGATTTGTTATTGCAGAAGCATCACTATCAAAATGAAAAAAAAGATGGCAATGGATGTATCTATTTATTGTTTTGACTTGTTTGCCTCCTCGCACTTGATGTCTATAATCACTTTGCATAGGCTGAAGGAACAAGAACCAAAACTGGAAACAAGTCCAGGACATTTTCCTGTTTTGCAAGAAAGAAAGAAAGAAAGAAAGAAAGAAAGAGGCCTCTTATCCCAAAAGACAATATGCATGCCTATTTGACGGCAATGAGGTCACCAATGAGGTCACAGGCTAAACTGTAGATCCGTGTCTCCTTGTGCAGGCAGCCATCAGTATCTTTGGGATCATTGGAGGACCCTTACTCGGCCTTTTCACATTGGGTATCCTCTGTCCATGTGCCAATTCCACAGTGAGTCATCATTTAACTATGGTATTATTGCTTTGCTGGTAATTTATCCTAATATTGAACATTGATGTGAATCCAGCGTTGCAAATGAAGACCTTTTGTCACCCTTATTTTACTCCTCTTGTTATCTGCCCCTTGCTTATAACACACCCCATAAACACCTACTCCTCTAAAAGGGCATTTTCGAATTTAACCTCACAGCTATCAAAAATAGGTGGGCAATTGCAACAACTCTAAGGATGAATTCATATTCACTTCATCCACCTGCTCCATTGTGAGGGAGTTTTTTTTGATATTGTATGTGTGTTTTCTAGGGAGCTTTGACAGGTCTGGTGTCTGGGTTGCTTTTGTCTCTGTGGGTGGGCATTGGAGCCCAGATATACCCTCCACCTCCTGAGATGAGCAGGCCTCTGGCACTGATCACTGAGGGTT
The DNA here is from genome assembly GCA_900323365.1 of Monocentris japonica. Taxonomy (NCBI): domain Eukaryota; kingdom Metazoa; phylum Chordata; class Actinopteri; order Trachichthyiformes; family Monocentridae; genus Monocentris; species Monocentris japonica. Next base: position 1,914 of record OOFE01049854.1, read on the forward strand.
GCAACTTCACCACTACAGATAGCCTCAACTGGACCTCCACTGCGCTGCCAACAGAAGCAAGCTTCATCACCACAATCCCTCTAGAGAACATAGATGGCAGGTAAGTGGTGCAGGTCTGGGATCAAATTGGCATCTCCAGCTGAACGAAACTTAAAGCTTACCCAGAAGAATTTAAAATGACTGATGCAAAATTATCAAGAATTGTATGACTTAAGGTTAAAGGTAGGAAACTGTGTATGTACTATACACAGTTTAAGTGCAGTGCTTTGATCTGTGACATTTCCGTCTGTAATGTTTGAAGTTTCACTCCACTGACTATATTGTGACCGGTCACAGTCTCTTCTGTTTCCCACCACTAGGCCAGTCCTGGCAGATAACTGGTACTCTTTGTCCTACCTCTACTTCAGTCCCATTGGAACCATGACAGCCATCAGTGTGGGAATGATAGTGAGCCTGTTGTCAGGTATACAACTAGTAAATTCTTTTATTACCACATCCTGGTCGACTAAAACTTCTCACACGCCTACTTTTGTATTGCGTGCACACTGGATTGAGGTCTTGGTTGAAACTACAACAGGAAAATCAATTCAGTGTATTGGAATCATTTTTCATTGTCCTACTGTTTACAATAACTTTTTTGGATGTGCGTACACAACCTCCTTGTCCTTTTTTTCTGTTCACAATGCCAGGGGGCATGAAGCAGGAGGTGGAATCAAGACTTACATTAATGAAAGAAGACATGGCTTCCTATTACTTTTTCAAGTTCTTCAGAGAGAGAGTAAGTGGCGCAGTACTGAATCAATGTCAAACTCAATAGAGTAATATCAGCAAAGCCTCTCACGTTTGCTCTGTGTTTTTCCCTCCGAAGGCCATGAGGCGAACGGGAAAGCTTGACTTCACAAAGACTGGAGAGAAGAAATTTGGCAGCACTAATCCTGCTTTCTGTGACGTCGAGCTGGACTCAACAAAAAGCAGCGTTGCCACTTGAGATGGAACGAGGATTTGTTGTGTGTTGTGATATTTTTAGATTAAATTTCTCCCGCGTTATGAGTTCTTGTTGCCGAGGAGTCACAATCACACTACTCTTTTAGTCTGATACAAGAAATGTCAATGTCAAGATTGAGTTGAATTATTAAAAAAAATGTTTTACTGTTTGTTTACTGTATTACAACACAGGGAATCACTACATTTTGTTCTTCTTCATTTAACACTTCCATGACAGCATTAGGCCCTTCAAGACATCTGACCATGTATTTACAAATATATACATTGAAAATGTGGACATTTCATAGCTGTGATACAACCAACAATCAGTCATGATACAGGGTTTCCCCCAGTGTATTACAGGCCAGCTGGGCCCCTCCTGGCTTGGAAAAAATATAATGAAAAGTATCCAATTGTGGCTCGAGCTGGCTGTCTTCTTCTATGTCAATGGTAAACTCTTAATTATAGTCATGATTTGATAGTGATAATTATAGTTACAGTTTGGGCACTAAATGAATGATGAAATATTGACTCTGTCATCATGATGCTACAAACCAGTAACCACCAGACCTGACAGCTTTTCTGGGAGAAAACATGAAATTCAGGACATTCATAAGATATAAAACACTGACATTTAACAGCTATCAAATTTCTGGCACCCTGTACAAATGGATCTTGCATGTCTCTTATCAGACAAGCCTTATTTGTATTGAATATGTGGTCAAGTATTGGGAGAGTGAGATAAAGGTTATTATTTGTTGTCTCATCTGTAATGTAATATGTATCTCCCATCAATAGGAGCATATGAGAGAAAAGAGCAAACTCTTGTGTAGATCAAATTATGTTGAAACAATGATCGTAACACTAACATACTGTCCCAATAATGTTGCCACAGACTGTATATCATCTCAGTAGAACAATTAGGAGCCATCTGTGTGTCTGTAACTATTTCTCTGGTTCATAATAGCGTTTCTTCATGGCTCGGTATTTCCTCAGGAAATGGGGAGCCTCCACTTCCTTGATGACCAACTCGCCACGGTGCACCAGCTTTCTGATCTTCTCAGGGTCCGTCACATCTTTATTCTTCATGAAGGCTGACTTCAGGCGGTCTCTGAAATACGCTGATCCCTGGGGATATTCCCTTCCAAGACACAGCAACTTCAGGGATGAGAAACAGATAGCCTTTACTGTACATACGTGGACAGTCTGGGTTGCACAAACGGAAACGCAGTTCATTGATATCGACATAAATGTGTGTTCAACGCATCACAAACGACTGTGTGTGTTTGAGTGCAATATTGAGTACCTGTGGACTTAACTTACATTTTTGTATAGCCTGATAACCTCACCCCTTAAAGGGTTGGCCATGGCGAAATACCGTTAGGCACTGCTGAAATGACAGGAAATACAGCACTGTCAGAAACTGTTAGCCACCTGAGAATGACAATAACAGCAGGGAGACACACAAACAGACAGAGAGAGAGAGAGAATCTGAGCTAAACTGTTACGTTAGTAAGTTATTAGCTGAGTAACTAGCTTGTTAGCATTAAACAGACTACATTATCACAAATTTTGCGAGCTAGCGCACTGCAATGCATACAAAACAATTACATGTGCTGCTTTGTTGGGAGGATTTACTCAAGTGGTGTGAGAATGAAACATGCGTCTCCTTCGGCGTAGCTTTGTCCTTCCTTAGTTCCTTTACAATACCGACCAGCTGCTATACAAGTTCATTTGAGTTCTCAAACACAGTCGTACGTCGTTTCACAATGTCGCAAATACAAACAGACAACCGCGCATGCGTGTGTGTTTCCATGGTTACTTAGACGCTGGACATAAGCGGTGATGTCAAAGAGATGGTGAGAACTTTTCAAGTTTTCTCGAGTTTTAAAATAATATCTCAAAATGTCAACGTTATCGCTTTATTAACACAGTTGAAATGACAGAAAGAATAAAGATATAGTCACAGAAAGTTAGGATAACGTCAGCTAACGTTGTTGCTCACCATAGAAGAGTAAATTCAACTTACTTAGCTTGCAAGTTAGCGACGAACTGCTTTAGCCTTTATTTTCTTCAAAGTCATGGAATTAAAAAAATGTGTTTTCAAGGCCTGGAAAAGTTATGGAAAACGGAACATGTGCATATAGTTTTGGAAATGTCATAGAAATTTGTTGATCTTTTTTCCAGCTAGTGACATATTTAAGGTGAAGCTTGGCTGCTTGTTGATCCTCTTCCCTTTGAGGAATTAAAACCTAAATCAGAACTTTCCTGATAGTATCGGTCCTAAGTGATAGCCAGAAATAAGACCTGGGACATTCAATTTCCCTGACTTATATTGGTGATGGAAATGATGGTATATATCATGGTCTTGGAAAAGTCATGGAATTTATTAGCAAAAAGGTGTAGGAACCCTGCTACACAGCTTTTCAAATTTCTTTAATGTCCGATGAAAATATCTTATCCTGTAACTTTCTACTCTTTATGCTTTCTCCTGTCAATGATAGCTGACCAAGAAAGTAAATAGTTATGACTGTTATAGTCCACGCAATCAGTAAACATATAGAACCTAGTGTACTACCTCTAGGAGGGTAGGGTACCCATCTCCAACTACCACTATACAAGTGAGCTGTCCTGACACCGACTCTTAATGCTTTGATTTGGTTTCAAGTCAGCCAAAAAACGAGGTAAACTGAGCAAGGCTGAGAGGGAGAAGCTACAGAGAGAGGAGGAGAGGAGGAGGCAGCAAGAGGAAGGTAAATCTCTCATCTATTTCTATCATTTTAATCCAGGGTAAAAATAAAGCAGAGTAGCAGTAGCTGTAGCATGCATTGGCAAATGGGTAGGTGGTGAAGGGTGCAGGAAATTAATGAAAATTAAAACACGAGGAGTATAACAAGAAAACAGAGAAAGGGAAGGGACCTCAGTTTAGAGTTGCTGGCAATCAATGGTTGCACTATTAAAGAGACAGTGTTTAGTAAAAGGGCAGAAGACCATTGCAATATGTTGAGCAGTACAGCATTAAACACCAACATATGTGTTGATATGTGCCCAGGAATGAGTGCTTCTGTTTTTACTTTGTAGAGGAGGCCCGACTGCAGGCAGAGAAAGAAGAGCAGGAGAGGTTGGAGAGGGACAGGAAGGAGCAAGAGGAGCTGCAAAGGCTTGAGTTAAAGGTACGCTGCCTACTATGGGACATGTTGCCATAAAGCCATACTGTTTTCTACTCAAGTCTATCTGACCTGTTAGTTGTTAGGAGTGTCATTTGCATCAGGGCATGGGGTGTGGACTTCTATCGAAAGCTTCTCGCTGTGAAAAAAAGTCCTTTTCGATCTTTGTCCAATCGAAAATAATTCTATAAACCTTGAAGGACTTCTTCCTGAGTCTTATATGACTCAAACAATCCGTGTGGATTGTAGAACAGGACTAAAAATCTTTACATTGATAAAATAGGAAACCTTTATGGGAATATAGATGTGCATTGTTGTGTTCACTAAGGGGGTATTGCTGTATTCATGGATGTATTAACGTTGTATGGCACTGATAGGACCAAGAGCGCAGAGATGACGAGCTGAATGAACTGCGCCATCTACTGGAAGAGAACCACACAGCAGTGACCAAATGGAAAACTGATGCCAGGGAGAAAGTCAAGGTGTGTGTGTAAGAAAGACTGAGACTTGATAGATGATTTTTGATGATATTTGACACATATGGCCACACTGATCAGTTTTTCATCAGCATCAGCCATAGCTTTTAACAACTGTTGAAACACATTGCACATTGCACAGCACCCTTGACAGGTCCCTTCTGGCTGCTTGAAATGCATCCCCTATGTTCTCTGTGTACAGTGGGAGAGGTACATGCGCTGTGATGGCAGCCCAGATCCAGCAGTACAGCAGGACATCAACACCTACATCAGCAGGTGGAGAGATGACCCAGAGGTCAACATTGCACTTGTGCTTAAGGAGTGTGATCTCGCTCTACAGGTCTGTATGTTTATGTGGGAAAAAGACAGAGAAAAACATTAAAAAGAGAGAGAGAGATATATACCTTGGCAATATATACCTGTAGCACACTACCAACACGCTGCTGCAGTGTGTGAGAGTAAGAGAGACATTTTTTTAAGCTTTATTTAATTAGGAAAATCAACAAAGAATAAATTCTTATTTACAATGAAGGCCTGGCAAGAGGCAAAACATCTCTTGATGGGGAATTGGGGGAGGTTGCAGAAGGCAACAGAATAACAGGGAGACAGAGAAATACATAATGCATGGTTGTGTGTGACGTGGTAGACAAAATATAAAGCTCTCTAAATCGCTCTTCAATTTGGCATATATTGATTGATCGGTTTCTCTAAACTTCTGAATCTATTCCACTAACATGATCATCATCAGTGTTCTCCAGTTATTCAACCCCCCACCCCTCCATTCCTACTGGATAATAAATACATATATGTTCCATATATACACTCTTTTATCCAAAGCACCTTACATTTTTAACATGGGGGGGCCGTAGTGGGAAATGAACCCCTAAACCCCTAAGTGTCAGTGCTATGTTCTACCCATTGAACTATACAGGACCAATGAACATTTACCATTTGGCCTTAAAGTATACCCCAAACAACCCCATCTAGGGGAATTATGGTACAATCACTCCATATATCTATATCATGGAATTAGCTGATCGAGGAGCTGGAGGGTTTGCTGAGAGATGCCAGAGAGCCAGCTGAGGGCCAGAAGTACCAGGAGACCCTCCTCTGTCTGCAGGAGTTAATCCACTTAAAACACCACCTCACCACCGAGGAGATCCTCAAGGTAGGGGAGAACACACAGAAAAAGTTGTTTGACATCACAGGTCAGGACTTGTGTGTGTATAATATTGATTCTTTCTTCTGGTTATTAGAATGATACAATCAGTTATGAAAAATGTAACTGAAGAAGCATGATGAAGAACCACATACGTTTGCTTTATATGAGTGATGTTTTCATCATTCATCATCAGTCTTTTAGACCCTCTACTGTTGTTTGTTTCTCCCTGGTCGCAGAAGGCCAGCGCTAACTCCGACATCGAGACGGGCAACATGCAGACTGTGGTCCAGGCTGACAACATGACACTGTGTCTCTGGGCCAACCTCAACAAGAACCCAAGGTTTGCATGTGTGTGTGGGAGAGAGAGGGGGAGAGAGCTGCTACTGCTGCTGAGACGATAAGAGAATATAAAAGAATGAGTTGAGTGTGTCCCTTTGTCACATTACAGTTAGAGGATTTTATTTTCTTAAAATCTTTCAGTGGTAATACCTCATAGGTGACTTAAGTATCAAACTTGATATGATCATCCATTGTAACAAGGTTACTGTTTCCCTGCTTTGATTTCATTGACTTAAGGGTTTAAGTTCATTGGTAAATTTTTGTGGAAAACCTGCCCAGAAAGCAACTCTTGGCACTGGGAAATTGAATGTGTTAAATGTTTTAACTCATTTAGGACTTCAGAAAGAACACCAACATCTGTCATTTCTGCTATTTAGAAGTGACAGTAAATTTTTGAAAATGTCTCAACTTTCCTGTTAAGTCCCACTTTTGGATAAATACCCACTCTCACCACCACCCTCTCTCCTCTAACATCCAAACCAGGTTTCTAAATGGGCATTCAACCTAAATAGCACACATATTAGAAAATGTAGCTTCTCTCTTCGGTCCATCCAGGTTTAAAGGCTTTCACTTTGAGGAGGTTGGCCTGGGCTTTGACCTGCCCAAGCAGTTGGCTGTGAGTGATATCGCTGTACGGATCCTCCACACCCGCTACGACCACTTGTCACCCCTGGCCAGGATGGCTCACCTGAGGGCACAGACACCCAGCCACAGGTCCCCGTCTAATATTCCTACCACCACTACTACTACTGCTGCTATTACTACTACTGCTACTACTACCTCTACTAGTATTACTATGATTGGTATTACTATAACCACTGCTACTACTATTACCACTACTGCTATTACTACTTGTACTACCACTACTATTATACTGCTACTATTAAAACTACCACTAGTAGTACGTATATTACCACTGCTATAACCACTACTACTACTACTACTACTGCTGCTACAACTATAACAATAACTACTAGTATAACTACTAATACCACTATTATTACTACTTACTGCTACTACTATTATTGCTACTATTACAATAAATACTACTGGCACTACTGCTACTACTACAATTGTTACTGGTACAGGTACAGATATTACTACTACTACCTTCTGCTGCTAATACTAAAACTACTACGGCTACTTCTACAGCTGATGCAACAATTAATACTATTAATGCTACTACCAGTACTAATATACAAACTTTATCTAATTATACTGTGTGTACAGCTGCTATTTGTTCTGCTCTCGTCTCACCTTGTCTGTTCGGTCCCAGGTCTCTTGCAGGAGGGGAGGTCGTCTCCCTAGAGATAGACTCACCTGAGCAGGGGGAGACAGAAAGCGAGGGGGAGGGAAGGCAAAGCTCCACGCAGCACCAAGAGGCCGACGAGGAGGTGCTATCTGTCCGGGGGTCTGAAGGAAGGAAGGTGAAATGGAAGAATAGGATGCTGGGCTGGACGACCAAAATCAATGCAGCATCACCTCTGGTCATTTTAGAGCAACTGACACTTATTGTCTCATTGAAAATAAGGTCATATGTTCATTCTTACTGTGTCTACTTCTAGCAGAGTGCAGTCAGTATGTTGTCAGTGAGGAGCGGTGGTCAGAAGCCTCCAGAGGACCAGGAGAGCCAGATACAGATACAGAGGGAGGGACTCTCTGGTAATACTCCCACTTTCTGACACCAGTTAAGGACAACCCAGTACCAGTGCCTACAATTTTCGAGTGGCTGACCAAAGCCTCTTAGTGTTTAGTGCCAAGCTGTACTCACTGAGCTTCACAGGAACATTCTTTCAGTGCTTCATGTGTTATTAGTGTGTCACTTTTGACACTATCTAACCCCTTGATTACTAAAATCAATGTTGGTAATCTTTTACATAGCTTGGCCAGCTTAGTCCGGGTCTGGCCAGGTTGTAAAAAGTGGTGGGCTCAGCCATGACCCAGCCACGTTTGGCCAGGTTTTAAAGACAGTTGAGATATTGACTGTGAGCCAGACAGGGGATGACATGGTCTCCCTGTCCCTATCTTGGTCTATCTATTCTCCAAGGTGACTCTGAACCTGCCATGGTGGAACCAGTGATTGACAGCTGTGAGAGTGTCCAGGTGGTGGACTTACTGCAGTATACGCCCCTGGGCGGGGTCTTCTACTGGGACGTGTTCCGCCTCCCGCCACAAGCCAAACAGGCCAACGGGTGGGAAATCAGACAGGTGACTAGACTAGAAGACTAGAATAGAATAGACCCCTAGGTGGTGTATTTTGTTTGGGCTGTGTGGCTGCTATACCAGGCCCAGTAGCTTAATGTGACCCCCCACTTCTCTTTGTCTTTCTCGCTCTCTCTCTCCCTCTATGTCTGTCTTTTCCTAGCTATTGGACACAGGGCTAGAGGTGTTCCCCTACCCCATAGAGCAGTCCCAGATTCAGGGTTCAGTTCCTGGCAACCTAGAGGACAGCGGGGCCCTCACCTGTCCCCCTGTTGGGGTGTCCGTGACGCTGCCTGACTCTGTCCTCTTCCTGGAAACCCCCCATGTGGCTCGCTGGGATGCTACAGGTATGACGTACTGATGTATGGAGAGATTTGCTGGGATGGGGAAGATAAACGGTTTTAGTATGCCGGCAAAATAAAAAAAAAAATTACATGGGTTGGAAATTTTGATACTCATCTGGATTCCCAAAAACTCCACAGAAAGTGGGATAGTTGATTTCCTCGCTTAGCCAATGGCAACCTAAAAATTCTTCAAGTGCGTGAACATGGTGGCCTCCTTTAGTTTGCTCTAAAATGGGATCATAACAAAAGTAATGTTTTCTTTGTTACCTCTGCTGTTTACAAATGTAGGAAATTAGATTTAATGATTTAATAGAATGCCATGCACGTGTTAGAGCTATGCAGATGATGCTCTGACATCCACTGTGTATCATAATATAGGACTTGATTTAAGAAAAATGGATCAGTACGCTTAAAATGGATTCTTAAAATGGTGTTCTTCTAGTTTATGCACATTTTTATTAAGGAAATCTGCTTAGCAAATGTGACAGAAAATTATTCACTATGCTATTTGTAGCGCCGTCCTTAGAGGTGTAAAGACTACGCCATCCCTCAGTTGAGGCCTAGAGCAAAGGGGAGCTCTGATAAATACCACCAAGAAAGTCTTATCTAGAAAAAAGATTATTTCATTTATTTCATCTCTTGAAAAAAGGTTAAGATGACACAATAAAGTTGATGTCAAAATAGACAATATAAATAAATGACAATACCAAGCATGTACCTGCTAACAGCACAATTGCAAAATAAATAGCCACATTCAAAAAGGGAGCTCTATCAAAAAGAGAGTGAAAGAAAAGCGAGTCAGTTTCAGCAACACTCATTTACATGCAACTTGCGAACATCAACAAAAGTATCTGTGACGCACTGCACACAGTTCAACACGTTTCAGGTTAACCAAGCAAATCGATCACGGGGCAAATCTCCCCACAGCACACAGTGTGAATGAAGCGCCCTTCAATGTTAGCTAGTTTCCCCTGCAGCTGACTGCATGCGAGGCTGGCTAGTATGCCAGGAAACAAACAAAACAATAAACAAATAATAAAAGAAATGAAGAAAATGCTAAACTAAACTAGCCAGCCAACCCAGTAGAACCATAAGCCATTCAATATAATCAGAAAAGAATACAGATTTACCCTTGAGAAGTTCGCAAACAAAAAAGCGGTTAGCGGTGAGGCACAAAACCACAGGATCACTTTCCAGGAAGTAGCCAGTTCCTTCCAGCTGATCCCGACCCAATCGGCATATCAGATTTCTTGTACTTAACAATGGTGAACACACAGCCTGCGGCAAGAGGACTGACGTCTCCTCACTACCATGCTTCACAACAGGTGCGCACCTAGCGTTTCCGGGGAGAGGTGAATTGGGCACCCTACTGCCTATTCTTACCCCCTTATATTATCCTGTGCAATTAAAAAAAATCAGAAAGGAACGTAGCCTTGTCAAGACTAGACATACCCCTTGATCTGATGCATGTCTGCGCCTCCTCAACCCAGTCTTCCACCAGGAGAGACCCAGGACCCCTAGAACCTGAGAATTTCGGGCACTTTCTCTCCCGAGGGAGGTAGAATGCCTGCTCTCTACGTGGGTTGTCAGCTTCCCCCGTGCTACTCCCACTAGCCTGCTCCCCATTCCCTCCCCATCCCAGACAGACAGTCTTTCATTATCTTTTTTCAGTTGTTCAAGTTGTGCGCGAAGCATCTGCAGCTCTTCCTCCAGACTTGTCCCGAGATGAGAGGCCACCAGGAGAGAATTGACTGTCTTTGTTGCCAACCGCTGTTTTTTTTTTCTTAACACATAAAAACATTACACTAGGTTGCGCTGCTCAAGGGTTTAACAAATTAAAGAGAGAAAACAAAACAAATCAAAATAGGAAAATAATAAAAGATTCATCCTGCCGACAAGCCAATTTGTAGTGCCCTCCTTAGAGGCGCAAAGACTACGCCACCCCTCAGTTTAAGCCTAGCCGAGCTCTGATAAATACCACCAAGAAAGTCTTATCTAGAATTTTTTTTTTTTTTTATCATTGTAGAGCTGTAAACTGAATTTGACAGATCAGATCAGGTAATGGCAATCTAAAAATCTCTTAATATATCCTACGATATATATTCAAATATATATCGATATATATCCAAAAAGATCAAATGTAAAAAGACGACCAGTGGCTCGGCCCAAAATACAGAAGTCACAGACACCGAAGTGTGTCTCCTCCAGGGAAGCAGTGGAGGACGGACGGTATCACTGACCTCTCCTACAAGGCGGCCGAGGCCAAGCTCTCCTTCAACATGGACTCCTTTCATGCCTTTGTGCTGATGCAGGAAACCTATGCCAACCTGCCCTTTCAGAGCTGGGAGCTCCGGCCACTGGGCCAGGACTCGGCTCTGTTCACCATCAACACAGCGCTCATCAACCTTAGTATCACTATCCAGGTAAGGGACAAATGTTGGAAAGTATTACTACACTGTACATGCTCAAACCACACAAAACTTATCTGTTTAAGCTTGAACCTAAAAGAGAATGTACGAGTTCATGGAAAGAAGAAAGGACGCAATTGAAGAATAGGTCAATTAATGAAGCCTGCCTCAGTTATAATTTGTGTTTGTGTCCGTTTGTCCAACAGGGTAATCAGTGTATGTTGCAGTCAGAGCAGGAGAAAGGCCTCTCTCACCTCTTAGGGAAGTGGATGAGTGGCCCCACCCTGCAGAGAGCCATGGTCAACGCCGGGATCAACATCTTTGTGAATGAGTACACCGACAAATACGTCAGCTCCTGTGGGAAGGTCTGCATCTCTTACAGAGGCTTGTAGAGTAGAAGACTAACTTGGGGAGAGCTTGACATTCATGCACATCTATGAATTTCTCACTTGCTCAGGTTTGATTCCAGCAAGTTGCACGTTCCAAAAAATGTATAATTAGCAAACGTTAAGGGGTTTTAGGATTTTTAGGATTCAAGACCGGTTTGGGTTCTGCTCACATTTTGGTTGGTCTTGCCTGGCACGATGTTGCCAATTGAGTTTTCCAAAAGTGCAAACACTGCCCTTGCAATTAGGTACTTATAAAGATCTATTACATAGGTGTTAGCTGTGCCATGCTGCAAAGAGTGGCCAACGTGACTGAATTGCTGTTTACTACATGGACAAACTTGTGTTGCAACATGGCATGTCTCCACAAATCACTAAAACTGACTGGAACTGAGAGACAACAAGGCGTCTCCATTTCCTTCCAAGCATCAGTTAAAAGAGTGCATTGTTCAGGCTGGCAACACACTGGCATCACTTTACCATTTATGCTACCAACTCAAATTACACAAATTATTTTAACAGCTGTATACACAAGGAAAAAATGTTTGTTTCCACATTGACTCATGAAGAAGGAGCCTGTCACATGGGTGGAAAACCAGCATATAACAATCGATGAGGGAATGAGTCTTTAACCATTGATCTGCGCCATATAATGCCCACTTTTCTGTACAAATTCATTCATTACAATCCACACATTTTTCAGTCTGGTACAGAATGTTTCTCTCCTCTTCAGGACCCACTGACAGAGCATGCTGCCTATGAACAGATGGCCCTCCTCTCCTCTGCCTGTGCTTTCTCGTGGAGCCGATGGAACGCCAAGTGTGAAGCCGAGCATCTGGTGTTGCAGGTAGACACACAAAATAAGCATGCATGTACATAAGCAGCTGTGGCATTTACACTCACACACCCGCCGGCAAGCAGGAAGGCAGAGCAGCAATAAATCATAAAGGCAGGAACCAGGAAGAGCCTGGTTCATCTCTAGGAAGTAGTGAGTTTACTGGTAATCACCTGGGTTGACTGGGCAGATGAGAATCAAGACCAAGATAACAGAGCCAACACTCAAACCACAACGCCAATCTTCCCTTTGACTTTACTGTTGCTGTGACCTGTATATTGTACTGAATGGGCATGGATAATCGGTCTCTCTCCCCCCATCTCCATTTTCTACTTTTCTTTCTTCCCCCTGCTGTAATACGTTTTCCTTTTTTTCCCCCCCTTTCTACCTTCCCTCCCATCATGCCATTTCACCTACCCGACCCCCTTGTCTTCTGTCAGGTGTGTGAACACCACGGTCCCTCCCCCGTCCCGA
>OOFE01049855.1:5690-18912 GCA_900323365.1 Monocentris japonica
CACAGAGACTCACACGAGCCGCAGTATCAAGAACACTGTGCACAAACAAAAAGCTCCAAAATAAACTTACCCTGCTCTCAATTGCGTATGCTCAAAACGCCGACACACACACAAACACACACACACACAGACACGCAAACACACACACACAAACACACACACACACACAGAACACTCCAAAACACAAACATACACATAATCAATGTGCCAGCCTTTGGATCGCCCTCTGCTCTGCCCTGCTCTGTTTGCCTCACTCCGCCTGCCCACTTTGGCATCGCTGCCAAGAGGGAAAGAGAGAAAGAGAGAAGGGGGGTGCATAGAGACACAGAAAGAGGAAGGGAGGGACATGGTGTAGCGGGTGTGGGGGGCGCAGTTAGAAAGAGGAGGAGTCAGAAAAAAGGAGTTAAGAAACAGAGTGAGAGAAAGAAAGAAAGAAAGAAAGAAAGAAAGAAAGAGGAGGGAGGACACATAAATCAACGGGGTGAGCAGACAGGCAGAGACAGAGACTAGTGATAAACAGTGGGACAGAGCAGCTGGGAGCACTCAGAGAGTTTGGATGCTAATCATCTCACGTCCAAAATACACTTTCCCCCTCGTACTGTACCGATACTATACTGCAGCAACACACAGATTGCAAGAGAGAGAGAGAGAAACAGATCCAGACATCTCTGCTATATTGTTCCATCTCACCATATTTTACGTCAAGCAATAGAAAGAATCCAACTTGGCTTGAGATTTGGACTCTAAACAGACATCATTTTGTTGTCAGGTTCTCTGAAAGAGGAGTCCTCAGAGACTTCAGGGTTTAGACCTCTTTATTCTGCCTCCTTTCCTCCATCTTTCCTCGATCCTTCGCTCAATTCCTCCTCTCGCTCCGTCAGGGATATCAGCCCTCCTTGGTGGGAGGGTCTAAGGGGAGGGGAGTACAGCTAAATGAATCAATGAGTAAGCGGGGGGGGGCATTTCAGAGAATGTCACAAATGTTTTTTTCAGCCATTGGCATCTTGCCCAGGTCTCCCTGTGCTTTGCTCACACCAGGAAGAGAGCTGAACACCAATGCAGATCTCGGATCAGCAAACAGCCCTCCCTAGATAACCTTGATGATTGGGAGAAAAAACATAAAACCATCCGTTGACCTGTCGTCTCTATAGCCTGAGTTCTGACCAATCACAGCAACTTTGGCAGGTATCCCGAGTTACATTGACCAATCAGAGTTTGATTTTCAATAGCCTTCATCTTCAAAAGGCTAAGTATAATACTCACTCGAAACCAAGAAAAGAATTAGATTTTTTTTAAAAAAAATGTGATTGCAAAGAAATGCTTTTCTCTCCTCTTTGAAAATATACATAAACCTGTTGAGGAAAAAGAACGAAGGATGTATTGTCTTTGGCAAGTAATGAAATGGTTCATTCCTTATTACAGCCACTGTAATACCTGGGTCCACCGAGTCATCAAATATACACAAACACACACACACACATTGTTGGAGGGTTCTCCTGGTAGTCAAACACTCACCGTGGAGACAAAACAGACCACAATCGTCCAGCTTCTCTGCCAAACTCCACGATTCTTTCCTTGAAGACGGGACAACGGACACACACATATTCATACTGTACACACGCATTCTTATACTGTACACACACACACACACACACACACATACATAAAGTGGTGTGAACAATCTGGTTCTTCCATGGAGGCTCAGATTCAGCCAGTGAGTTGGACAGCCCCTCAACCTGACGTCACGTCTCCTTTGTTGTTTATGAATTTATTTCTCTCCTCAACTGAACTCTCTGAACCCAGAGTCTCCCTCTCCTCCCCTCCCGTCCTGTCCTCCAGCTCTACGCTTACCCCCTGCCAACGAAGGCGGGCAAATACAGTATGGCTTTAACAAGGAATGAGAAAAGAAAGAGAGAGAGAGAGACAAAGACAGAGAGAGAGAGAGAGAGAAAGGGGGGAGCTGTAAAGTTGAGGACTGAGATGTCTCTCTTCCTTTTTCTTTTCTTCTCTTCTTCTTTTTCTTCTTCGGTCGCTCCCTGTGTCTCTTCCTGCTTGGCTTGTAAAAGTTTCAGCTGCACGACGGGCCGGCCTCTTTTGGCAGCCATCCAACTCTTGACTCTCCTCTCCTGTTGCCAGAGAGAGAAGGAGGGGAGGACTAATATAGTCACGACAAGGCTGTATTGAACTGTACAGTTGTAGAGGCAGATGTACAGGGGACATCTCTATTAACTAACCAATACAGAAAGACAGCATATATGTTGCATTACTTCAATATTAATACGTTATGAGTGATGTTGCTGTTAAGTGAATGCGTCACATCATGTAGTGGATCTGGGTCATGTTTTAAAGCTAACTGGGTAAATGTTACCCATGACCATTACAGAGACTTTCAAACAGTGTGTTGTGTCTGTACTGTGCCAGTAATGTATGTTGTGCCAGGGAGTGTGATAGACTTGTGATGTTAGTCTGGCTTTATCTGGGTGTGAGTGCTCAATCTGATAACTATGTTTTTCAGTGCTCACACCCAGGTCATGCAAGGACACTCTCACTTTGTTCTTCTTGAAGTCAATGGCAAGGAAAGCTCAGTTGCTTGCATGTGCACACATACTTATGTACTGTATACTCACACACTTCAAATCAAAATTCACACTAAAATACTTACATATATACAACATTTTAAAACATTTAGCCAAGCCTACCAAATACCAAGTAGACCTTCTGTTCCAACGCACAACACACACACACACACACACACACACACACAATCATACACAGATGCAATATCTTTGTTACTGAATGACCACACCCTGGGTGTACAGTGGTCATAACAGGACGTACACTTCTGTCTCAGTCTCTGAGACAGAGCATTTGTGTATGTGTGTCTCATGCTCTGAGACAGAGCATTTGTGTATGTGTGTGTGTGTGTGTGTGTGTGTGGGTGGGTGTGTGTGAGTGTTCCAGGATGGATCATATTTAAAGGGGAAATAAGTAAGATTTTTGTCCCATAGAACAAAATGACTATAAAATATCTGCAGGTAAAATAATGCAAAATAATGAACTTACATTTGATCACAGAAATATGTCACCCTACACATTTTCAATGCCATTTTGTGTATCAGGTACTGTGTGAACCGCTCAGTAAAGACACAAGAGCAGATTTAAAGTTTTAATTTAAATGCCAGTATGCCAGTCACATGGCTGATATTAGCCATTTTGTTTTGTTGTTACTGTCTATTGTCTAATAAGATTAGAATAAAGTGTTTACTAATAGTTGCTTGTATTTCATGTTTTTGCTGGGGATTGCAAAAGAAACTGATCTGGAAAGTAGAGGCCTAGGCATAGACAGTTGGCTTCTTTGGCTCCAATGGTCATTTTTTTGGATAAGTTCGATGTAATCTTTTTCATTATAGACCTATAGATGACTTTCGTAGGGAAAATTCTCAATGGAGCAACGCAGGACCCTTTGGAAGAGACAACAACCAATACAACAAAATATTCCCCAAAGGTCCCGTATCAGGGCTATGCTCTAAGTAGCTGCCTTACTCATTTCTATTGTGAAACTGTGAGTCTATTATTTATGTCAATTACAGGCCACCATGTTGCAATTCCTTGGTTGCCGATAGAGGTCAATAAAAACAAAGATTACTTATTGCCCCTTTAAAACATACCCACAAATATGTGTTGGATAACGAAACTGAACGTTTGCACATAAACGTCATGATACACATACTCCATTCTTCTAAATATCACTGTCTCTCCAATCTACTCTCTTTGGTAAAACTTGCTTCCTGCTATTTTCCCTCTACACAAAGATGAGGCTCCCCATCTAGTGGAAACATTGCGTTAATGCAGTTTGTCAACTAGAACACACACACACACATACACAGAAAGAGAAAGATGTCTTTAAAAATACACAAACCCCTTTCCTAAATTCAAAATAGATAATGTTGGATATGTACCATTCAGATTCCATTCCGTATGATTGCTCTCTCAGTGTTTTGGTGGATTGTTCTGTGTAAAGTGCACTGTCCACAGTTTGTGTGTGGGTGTATGGGTGTACATTTGTTCATTCATATGCATGTGTGTGTGCATATTTGTATGTATATCTGTGCATTTTCCGATCTGTACACATACTTGCATGATGCAATGCATGGTTTTGACTTTTCCATGGGCTTTCTTTTGTCCAAAGGTGAGGCTGCAAAGTTAACCATAATCTTGTCTGTGACTGGAGTTAGGGTATGGGTTAGAAATGTTTCTCATCCTAATCCTATTACTGCTCTGCAGGACAAAGAGGGTTTCAGGATGGTGCATGAGGAGTTTTAGATGGGCAAGAAAGGGCTAAGCAAGTGGGCATTATGACACTACAGGCTCAAAACTCCCTGAGCTGACATTGTGGTATAATGTACCAGAATGTCTCTTCTGGTAAAAAGGAAGAAATGTATTCATAGTGGAAATGATAACAGCAGAGTGGCAGCTTGTGGTGCAGTTTAGTAATTCACACTTCAGACAGCAGGAGTTGAAACTGACAAGCTCAGTTAACAGCAACAGTAACATTAAAAAAGATTTGAAAGGGATTATTAGTGATCTCCTCTCAACAGTGTCTGTGCAGAGAAATCCAGGGCTACATAGAACTGGATGTGTGAAGGATTGGACGTAGAGTAACAGTAGTAAAACGTGGTGTGATGGTGATCTGAACCCTTGGTAACGCCTCTCCAGAAAGATATCCTCCAAGAGGTCTTGACCTCAGGCACGTGAGTGTCAAACAGTTTCCTCAGCATTTTCATTTAACTGATCTGATTTGATCATGTCCATTTCTTATTGATTCATTATTATGTCATTACATTTTTGTCTACAGTAGCTTTACTCTATAGCTATGGTTTAATCCTTGTAACAAACTAGCTTTGCTATATGTTTTTGGTTCACTTTTTCCAGTGTCCCAACAAATTGCCTCACATTTGAGGCAGAGCTGCAGGTTGGTGTTTGAGTGTATACACAGTGTATACACACAGTGTTTGAGTGTGTATGTTTGTGTAAGCACGATCCATCCATCTTAGTCTGTGCATGTTGAGAATCTGTGTGCTTATATGTGTTTACTACTGGCTTGCTCTCAGGCAGATGGCTTTGCCAAGAATCCTATTAGTCTCCTCTCCGCATGGAGAATGTCATAGACCTGGGGTGGGCACAGCAAACATCTAAGATCCTTTCTTTGTCCTGGACACTCCATTCCACTCCACTCTGCTTTGATTCTTTCTTTGGATTCCTTGAACGTGAACATATGTGGCTGCCCACCATGCCTGCAGAGAAGGTATTGTTAGGGAGGTTTATTGTAGGACCATGGATGATTGATCTGGTGGGAACTTAGAGTGCAGAGCAGTAATTGCATAACTTAGAGAATCCGACAGAATTGTGAAAGGCCTTCAGAGACACTAGTGAGAGTTTTGTCTTTTAGAAAGCGATCTATTCCATTTGATGTAGATGACATTGGCCCGGACAGCTCAGTTGGTAGAGCCTGAGCCTCTCAATCTCAGGGTTGTGGGTTTGAGCCCCATGTAGTGTAACAAAAAAAAGAAAACTAACTTGTAAGTTGCTTTGGATAAAAGCATCTGCTAAATGACTGAAATGTAATATTGCTAGCCACCTGCTCTGCATACATGATTCTTTAACAGTCCCGTGTTATGATGTCAACTTTATCAAATGATTGTGTCAAGTGCTCCCTTTCCAACTGTGTGTGTGTGTATGTGTTTCAGGTCTGAAAATGTATTGACTTTCATGAACCCAGGACTGATAAAACCAAATCAAAATGCATTGTGTGGTTTCATAAATGCATGGCCCTTATTGGGAATACCATTAGTTTTTTCTTAGTTAAACTAGAGACATGAATTTATCATTAGTCAGAAGCTGATAGGATAGAGCTATTTCTCCTACGCAAGTGCCCATTATTGGGACAATGGTGCCCTCCAGAGGCCATACATATGGACAGCGTTGGTCGAGTGCAGCTGTACCAGGAAACTGGAAACAGGGGCTCATTGTCAGTGGTTGAGAAGCATGTAGAGTTTAAGAGGGTTTAAGTCTCTTTGTCTGTCTTGTGACATTGTGTTTGGGGGCCATTATGTTTCCTATTACAATAGAATCATTGTTGCTTGAGTGTTGGATGATGTGCCAAGTGCCAGTTTTACTCGAATCACTCTCACCTTTGTCAATATGGGAGAGTGGTAGATGATGGTAGGTGACGGTTTGTGTATTTTTAAAGACTTCTTCGTTTCTCTCTTTCTGTGTGTGTGTGTGTGTGTGTGTAGGACAATGATGGCCTGCTTATGCACTACAGTGTGGAATGATGACAAAGCCTCCTACGTGCTTCATTTTGATGGCCGAGGCACCCAGGCCTCTGTCAAGAACTTCCAGATTGTCCACAGCAAAGACAGCAAGCCTTGGCTATAACCTAACACTAAATTTCATCACCAGTAAACCTTTATATTCATCAAACAGAACTTCAATTATATTGTTTTGCTGTCAGCATCCAGCTGTTATAATTGATAATATTGAGAATCTATCTGATCCACCCTGATATGAATATAGTATGTTGAGAGGTGTGTTCTGTGTTTCCCCAGACAGTTACATCGTGATGCAGTTCGGCCAGGTGGCAGATGACACCTGAACCTGTGCTGATATTTCCATTATACCTTAATGTGATGGGTAATGTGGTAGTCCATTTATGATTTTGTTGTATTTTATAGACATGTGCGTGTTAGTGCCAAATAAAGTTGATTTCATCAACCAGTTCTTCTTCTTCTTCTGAAACAGGCCTGCACAGCTAGATGAAGACTTAAATGAAGACTAAGAATGTCTTCTTTCACCTCTTACATTGATTTTTTGTTTTAATTTTTAATTTTAATATCTATTTGCATTGTATATTCCCTGTATACTTTGATTGCATGTTTATTTTTTCTGCAATAAAAGTCATTTTTCTTTGCTTCATATGCTTAAGGAGCTATATTGTTGTTCATTTATTTATTTGTTTTATTTACAGTTGCTTGATTCAATTACGCATCCCTTATGAAAATATGAATGTTATTATAGTGCTATAATGGTGTACAATAAGGTCACTATAGCTCACTAATGAGTACCAGAGACACACTATAAGTCCCTATAGGAATATCACAGGAAATTAAAAAAATAACATGATACGATAAAGTCACTATAAGCTCATTATTGAGTACCCAAGACATCCATAAGTCCCTATAGGTATATTGTGAGAACATTACTCATCTTTCGTTGGTTTTACTGCAGATTATCTTGGAAACAGAACAAGCCGTCCCCAACGCCACCCCTCTTTCCCCTCGACTCGACTCTAAACCAGAGGCTGATGTCATGGGAGGAGTTTGCGTTGGGACCCACAAAACTTTTTTGTTGTGTGCGCGTGTTTCAAAGCCACGCCTCTGTGTGTTCTCCTCCGTGCGTTGATTTCATACCAAACTCATACTTGGCATTCCGCCTTTTTTTTCTACCAAACAAT
The DNA here is from genome assembly GCA_900323365.1 of Monocentris japonica. Taxonomy (NCBI): domain Eukaryota; kingdom Metazoa; phylum Chordata; class Actinopteri; order Trachichthyiformes; family Monocentridae; genus Monocentris; species Monocentris japonica. The sequence goes on from OOFE01049855.1 coordinate 13,204, forward strand.
AAAACTTTCTGAGGAAATATTCTCGAGTTGGAGCCCATCTGAGAGAATTTGCCCTTTAAAAAAATAGAGAGTGCGGCTCTAAAAGCAGAGGAGTAAAGCCGTCGTAAGGTGAGTGTACTCTCGGATAGTTCTTCTTTGTTAATGTGCAATAACTTTTCCCGCAGCAGCTGCTTTTCTTCGTGTGCGCTTGACGTTTTTGGATATTTGTCATATTTCGCATTTTTTCCGGGGCTGCGTTGCCGATTCAGAGCCTTATGTTTAGCAGGGAGCGCCTCCGTAAGTTACTCAACTACCCGTGCTGTAATGGCGATGAGTTTTTAGACGTCTCTCGGACTTACTTTGGACTTTGTAGCGGTATTATTAGCTCGCAGGCTAACTAACTAGCATGTCAACTCGTGCGGTTAGCAACGGCTTGCCTGTTTCTGTAATGGGATAGGTGGAAAAACATCATCTCTCGTTACAATGTATAAAGTTTGTGGTTGTACAGATAAAAGCCACTGTGTAGTTTTAACCATTTGTAACAGCTACTAGGCCCAGCTAAATGTAAGCATTCTCGTTGGGATCAAAGGCAGATTTTGCCAACTCACAGTTGGCTAGGCGGCTTCCCACCACCGAATGTGATTTTCTGTTTTCCCCCCAGCTCTCATACTTTCTAACAGATGGGATTCATTTCTTGTGATTGTGAAACTTTATGTATGTGAGACCGGTCTTACAGGTTCAACAGAAGCCAGCGGAGAAATGACATCTCTGTTTGGGTTCAATACACTCAATGATGTTAATTGGTGTGAGACAGGGCACTGAGGCTCATATTAATCAAGTGCGTGAATTTTGGTGCATTTGCTGTAAAAAGCCTAAAAAGGTCTCTAAGTAGCCAAAGTTAACTAAATGGACCAGGGAAGTCTGGAAGTACCGTGATGAAATCTAGTTTGGTCAATCATTACATCTGCGATGTTCCCATAGGAGCAGAAGGCAGCCCATAATATACTTGTATCTTGTCCTGTTTGCTGAGCTCATGGCTTTATTTAGCTCAGTGCTGCCCTGACTCCTGCTGGCTCCTCACTGCACTAAACACATGACCTTTTGGCCACTGGGAGCTAAATTGAAACCCATGGAGCTGTGTGTCTGACTGCATGATCTTGAAACTTGCATCACCACTATGGAGACCTGCTGCAGCAAGGCTGTGGTCAGTTGGCTCAATTCAAACTAGGCCAAATTGCTGGAAATTTGCTCACTCATGATATGCTGTTCACTGTCAACAATCAATATCTGTTTCTGAAATCTGATTTAAATACAACCTTAGGTGCAAACGTTTTTTTTTTTTTTTTTTTTCTTTAAACCTTTTGAATTAAGTGAAGTGATTGAATTGAAGGCCTGGTAGCAGCAGTGTCTTCACAGATCTCAGTCCCAGACCTCTCGCACAGTAAGCTTTTAAGACAATCAAACCTCCTCCCCTTGGATGTCAGGGAAAATGTTCCGTTAGGTTTTGCTCTTTCCTAACCAACTCACTAGGGTCTGCCTAATCTCTATGACAACCGCACGGTCCTGTCAGCGCTGATTGAAACTGGGAAGGCTCTGTGCTGAGTGCGTCCAATAAGCCCACCACAGCAGGGGAAGCTCTGCGACCACAGAGATCCTCTATGGATCCCCTGTGGTGAGGACCATATTAGCCACACTGGAAAACATTACACACCAGACCACATTCATGTTACATATTTGTGCCTGTGTTTGAGGAGACTTGAAGCAACTTCAACAAAAACAAAAGAAAAGAATGTGTCATTTCCTCATGTGGCCACTGCAGGCCAGGTTACAGGCAACTGGGGAATTAGCATGACATGGAGTTGGGTAAAACCAACTTGTAGCATAAGTCTGTCTTGTAAGCTAGTTTGTCTCTAAAGGGAAACTGCGCAACTGGTCTTGCCGTCAATAAATATGGTTGTTGATTCAAGTGAGACCCGACTTAATTTATCAGCTAGCTTTATAACCCAGTGGACTAACCGCCGTAACCTTGATGGCTAGACCATCTGGTGGTGTCTTTGTTGACCTTGGCCAGTGTCTTTTATAAATTTACAAGCTCTTAATGTTTTGACATGTTGCTTGTCAGGTCTTTAACCCCCAATGCCAGCGCTATTAATACATCTTGTCCCCATGGAGGCTGTAAACAACTTCAGACGAATTTGATCTTGGTCTGGGTGAAGCGGGGAGACCTCTAGAGTCTGAAAAATCTGTCACCATTCTTGGCAGCCGCAGACCTAACCCTGGACCTGTCCACCCCTCAGAATCTGTGTGCTGAGGAACAGAGAGGCAAGGCGCAAGGCTACTTGCCCTGATGTCTGTTATGATTTTCTTTTTTTTAGCCTCTTGTGGTGTTTCCTGGAGGTTTAGTAGAGGAATATATATATATATATGACATATCCTCAGCATTTAAAATTCAGCTCACGTCTTATGTCACATGTTGGCCCGTCTGTCTCTCCCTTCTTTTCCGTCATGCTCAACTGTATATTTGTATGGACATGCCACAAAATGTATTACCTCTAATGTGTTACCCTCCTTATCTGATTTTCCTATGTGTCCCAGGTGTGTTGTGGCTGGAGCCGCCATCATTGCGTCGGAGTGGAGTTGCCGTGCCAGCCCTGACGGGGCGCAGGAGGAGGATGGGGATGGGCACGGGGATGGGGCAGACCGCGCATTGGACGGGGACCCTGAGGGCGTGTGGAGCCCAGACATTGAGCAGAGCTTTCATGAAGCCCTGGCCATCTACCCACCCTGCGGCAGGAGGAAGATCATACTGTCAGATGAGGGCAAGATGTATGGTGAGGGATTACACAAGTGCATTTTTGTTCAAAGTCCAGAAGTGTATGCTTACATGTCTGTTGTAAATGCATGCTGAGATACTTATATCAGTGGCTCCAGGATGTTGTGATCTTGCGATCGCAAGAATTCACGCAACTTCAACTAATTGCCGCAGTACTTGCACGAGTCTGCAATTTTGCCAAAACTCCGCAATATTCCCGCATAAAATGGCACAATGCTTCCACATTAACACTCCTCCATGTTCAGGAGGTTGTGTTTTTTTCATTTGAATATGTAATTTGCACCATTTGCTTTCTGCTATCCTGAGCCTTTGATATGGTTACACACAAGGACAATGCCGGAGTGGCCAATCGGGACAACCGGGACGAATGCCGGTGGGTCTGTAGGCCAGTTGGACGAGCCGCGCTGCGGTGTAGCCTCATCATTTTATAAATTGTTGAAGTTGATTTGCTGCTAACAGGCTGGTGACTAATTAGATGTGCGTTCTCCTGTCCGGACCTCTTTCTCCTTTTCTCTGTGTCAGACTGACAGCACTGACACGCCTGATAGGGAGATTAGAGCAGGACGAGATTGGTCCATGTGATGACAAGTTGTAGATGCTGCATTGCAGCCTAAAAGGGAAAAAACAGACAAAAATAATGTAAAGATAAAAAGGAATGAAAGAAAAAGAAAGGCACTAGACAGAGATCATGTTTAGTAAAACAAGCTTTCAGTCGGCGGCCTTGAAATTTTCACCCATTCCTGCTGTTTTACCACAAGATAATACGAAAAATATCGCAAATTGCATCACAATTTCTGATAAAAGCACCTGCAAATTCAATCATTTTGGGCCGCAATAATCAGAAAAAAACTCTGCGAAATCCTGGTGGGACTGTTATATAGGCCCAGATATTAAATGATGTGATGGCAAGGGAGAAGGCAACTCCACCTACCCTGCTAGAGAAGTTTGACCAAACCTTTTCAGTCAGTAACCCCAAATAGATGCACATAAGACCGCAAGCCCATTTGTAAAATTTTGTAGGAAGCAACAACATCTGAGAGGATTTTCTTTGTTACATGTAACTTAAGACAGAATTACATAACTGTCTACTGTATATGGGGAGGTAACAGTGGGGATGGCAAAACCTTGGAATAAAATGCTCATCCTTATACAATGCTCTCATTGCTGTAACTTCTAAGGAGTGCTATAACATTTAAATTAAACTTTTCCCTCATTTTGCTTGGGACTCCCTGCAACCCCCACGAGGATGTCTGGTGATCCCAATGTGTTAGATTATTGATCCGCCTTGGTAAGATCCCTTTGTGTCTAGGTTTTTGGTGCCTAGTATTTTAGGACAGGGCCATTATCTGTGAGGTCAGAGGGCAGACAGCAATGACTGGGTCAAAGGATGGAGCAAGATGACATGTCAGGGCTGACATGTCAACATCAGGTGACTGTATCATTCAGAGAGGCAGGTCGATTGCTCATGGCCCTAGGTGCTTAAAGGCTATATTGTGGACTGGACTGCATAACCTGCTTTGTAGTGCCTGCACTCCCACACACTATGCTGTCTTGTTTTTTGGAGGGTTTGCTCAGGATGCTATCTGTGAGTAGAGCTTTGGTATATTTTCACTGTATTTTCCTACCGTGCTGCATGCCTTGGCTAGAGGCCAACATTCCCAGCATACTTCTTTTGGCTGAGGGATGGCGTGCGTGCGTGTGTGTGTGTGTGTGTGTGTGACACAGGGAGACATTGGATATGTGATCCCATACGACAGAACGGGAAGGTTTGTTTCAGCGTTGCGGCATTTTCTCCTTTTGTGGAAGTGTGGGCTCAGTGTTGACCACACCCCCTTCCTTCTCCATAAACGAGGATGGGCAAACTGGAACACACATTCACAAACTACATTCACACTTCATACACACAAAATACCCACAACTCACATTAACTCACAAGCTGCTTCTTAAGCCCTATTAAATGGGATTAGTTTTCAGGATAATGTCTGATATGTAATCTGTAATGTCAATGACTAATTTGCACAGTATAAAATAATTGGGTAATCTGTCACACTACATTTTATTCTCATCCATAGTCGGTTTGGGTTTTTTTTTGTGCCTCCTAATTGGTGTAGGCCTACTTAATGTCAAGAAAAGAGACAAAATGTCCCCAAGTGATTAGATATGTTTTTGACTAGACTAGTTTTACCTGACATAATGTTTACAGGGCAAATAACCATAGGTTGAAAAGGTTTGACTCTTTAGTGATGTGGGTGTGTGCAGTCTGTGAATATTACTGACGTGGCAGACTCAGATGGGACTAAAATCATGGACATATTCCGGTATCGATTACATTACCCTACCTCCTCCTGTTAAACCAATCCCGTCCCAACAGAGCTGTAGTCTCTGTGCTGTCTCCGTTCTCAGTCATATGTTATCACCATGATGTCACCCGTGGATTATGGCGTCAAGCATGTATTCCCAAATTAGTGTGATCAGCAGACAGGTCACCAGCTCTTCTACTCACACGGTGACCCAGATAACATAAAGGCTACTTGTTTTAATGGTGGTATTTTAGTAGCACACTGGTGTTTGAAAATAATGGGACCAAGCCTGCATATATTGCCCTTTTTATACTATACAAAAAACTATATAAAAAATGTAATCAAGATGGGGTGGGATTTCTTTTTGTGGAGTTGTTGTGTGTTGAGTTTTGACAATTGGAAAGGGCTGCTGTGTCTGAGTCAGCCCCCTCTGTAGATTTTGGGGAATTCTGTGTTCTGGTAAGTCCACAGAGGTAATGTGACTCAGCCTGATGTGACCTAACTCCCAACAGCATCGCACCACTTCCCAGAAATGATGATGATGATGATGGTGGTGGTGATGATGATGATGATGGTGGTGGTGGTGGTGGTGCGGGT
>OOFE01049855.1:21205-34405 GCA_900323365.1 Monocentris japonica
TGACATGATTTTGTGCCAAAGGCATTCAACTCACTGCCTTCTTAACACTGTTAGAGAGGAAAACGGTTTCAAACTTGACTACATTCCCAGTACATTTGTCTTGCTCGGCATAAATAGGGCACAGAGTAATGGGATGTAACCTGCCATGCCAATAGAAGGTGAATGTGTTAAGCTGAGTGATGAACAAGTTGGGTGTTTTTCCTTATTGCCTGTGCCTTTTGGTAAGTGTGTGACCCACTTATTTCTCCAATGTTGTGAAGTCCATTAATGATGTGTCTTCTTTGCCATAGGCCATGAACTTGGTAAGTTTTGGTTCAACTACAGTTTTATGCTTCAGGCTTTGTGCTTAGTGGTTGGCATTATGTTATTGGTAGTCCACAGTCTAGCCCCATTGCCAAACTCCAATACTCCTTCATTGTTTTTTTTTAGTGGCATTAGTTACGGGTGAACTGCTGGTGATGGCTCCAGCTAGTTTTCCTGATGCTAGCCTGCTAGCTTGGTGTGCCTGCTGCTTTGTATGGTTGCATTTCCATGACAAAAGTAAAGAAAAAGTAAAAACCTGCAGTGACAGCGCTCATGCAAGAGGGAACTTTGTCTTTCTGAGCAATATTGCAGCTTGCAAACAGAAATCCATATTTGAGCGCTTACACAGCCTGAAGGAGCAAGCAAAGTTCATTCTCCACACAATCATTGTGCTCCTCAAGCCTTATATTTCTGTGCAGTTTCTTTTAGTTTTGACAGGGGCAGGCTCAGCGCTGGGCCATTGTGTCCATAAATTTTATTGATTACTGTAAAGTCCCTACCCCAAAACTCTTGGTGGAGTTTTGTCACGGAAATGCCACCATGGATTTGGCATTCTTCGATATCTGCTATGCACCCTGTCCTGCTCTCTATGTCTCTCCTGCTCTGTGATATCTTCAGCCTCCTAATTCTCATATTTATTGCACCATGCTGAAATGTAAGCTGGCTGGCTGGCTGGCTGTCTAAACTAGCTTTGGAAGATTGCTAGCTTTGGAATGTTGCCCATTGGATTTCCCAAGTTAGAGCATGATCATTGAGAGCTATATATTCTGTATTGCCTTCTCTCTCTTCCTCCTAAAGGACCAGGTATCCAAAGACAAAGCATTGCAGACAGTAGCAAACCTCTCATCAGCTCAGATCGTCTCTGCTAGTGTAATGAAAGCCCAGACCCCCTTCCCTCCACCAGTCAGGGTGAGACAATTACACGGAGACACACATCTTTTCTACATTGTCAATAATAATTTTAATACCACCTTTATTTTATTTATTTATTTATTTTCTTTCCCATTTCTAACCCTAATCCTAGTTTTGGCCCGGCCCTATGCCAGGACAGCCTGGACATTCTCAGGAGTAAGTATCACTGAAATTGGAGAAAGTTGTATTCTTAAGCTGATGCAATTGCTCATCATCTCTTGTCTTGTTGTCTGTTTTGTCTTTTTTTATAATTTATTATGTGAATTTGTTTTTTTTAGATTTATATTTTTGACTTGTTTTTCTTCTGTTGAATGTTGCGCCATCAGACCAAGGCAAATTCCTTGTATGTGTAAACTTACTTGGCAATAAACCCCCATTCTGATTTTTCAGTTTCCAACATCTCTTTTTTTTTGTTTTTTTACAGCATCAAGCCCTTTGTGCAGCCCCCATACACTACGCTACCAGCCCCTGTTCCTACCCCCATTAGTAAGCGTCAACACAAACACACTGAACTGAGTTCTTATCATCATCGCCACTGGTATGTGAATGTTTTCCTGGTCTGAATGTTTGATAGGTTATGAGCCCCTGCCGACCCCCCGCCCTGCGGCCATATCAACACCTGTATGGCAAGACAGAACCATTGCCTCAGAGAAACTACGTCTACTTGAGTACTCCGCTTTTATGGAGACCCAGAGAGACACCGAGACGGTACACACACTCACACACACAGTGCTTTTTAATGACATGACATTTTGCCAAAACCTCCATCCGTTGATCTTTTTCCCTCCCCCCTTCTCCTCCTCACTGCCTCCCTTTGCTTCTTACAGTATAAACACCTTTTTGTGCACATCGGCCAGTCCAACCCAGGCTATAACGACCCTGTATTGGAGTCGGTTGATGTAAGGCAGATCTACGACAAGTTCCCTGAGAAGAAGGGAGGTCTGAAGGAGCTCTATGAAAAAGGGCCACACAACGCCTTCTTCCTCGTCAAATTCTGGGTCAGTACACACACCAGGGTTCCCACTGGTCATGGAATTTCAGGAAAACCATGGTATTTTGAGACTTATTCCAGACAGGGGAAGTCAAATGGGTCGTTGTGCATCCTGACACAAAAAAATATGTTGGCAGTGTCCAAAATTACCTTTTGGCTCATCTGCCATGGTCTGGTAAAATAAAAATGTATCTACCAAGAATAATTTTTATTGGCCAATAATAAAATTTTTCATAGAAGTATGTCATCCTACCTGTTTTCTATGTACAGTGCCCTCCAGAATTATTGGCACCCTTAGTGAATATGAGCAAAACATACTGTGAAAAAATGTCTTTGCTCTTTATCTTCTTGGTCTTTCACTCAAAATATTCACAAAAATCTTTAAAAAATCGTAACATTATTGAAAAAAAAATGTTAACATGAGATAAATATTTTTCTCCAAAACATGTGTGCCACAATTATTGGCACCCCTAGAAAATCCTTGATTTAAAATCTCACTGAAGTATATTTCCAGTCATACTTTACATTTTTAAGTTCACCTGTTTGATTAGGAACTCTGAAGTGGTCAACCATGACTTCATGTTTCACTTGGGTATAAATATTAGGTGACACAGGCCAGATTCCCTAAGTCATTCATCACTATGGGAAAGACCCGAGAACACCGTAACAATGTGCGACGAAAGGTTGTTGAGCTGCACAAATCAAGAAATGGATATAAGAAAAACTCTAAACGGTTAAAAATGCCCATTTCCACTATCAGGGCAATAATTAAGAAGTTTAAAGCGACTGGAGATGTTAAGAATCAGCCTGGAAGAGGATGTGTGTCTACATTGACCCCACGCACCATGAGGAGGATGGTTCGAGTAGCAAAACAGTCTCCAAGGATCACAGCTGGAGAATTGCAGATGTTAGATGCGTCTTGGGGTCAGAAAGTCTCCAAAACTATGATCAGACACCACCTACATCACAAGTTGTTTGGGAGGTTTGCCATGAAAAAGCCTCTGCTGCCATACAAACAACAAACTAAAGCACCTACAGTTTGCCAAACGTTTGGCAACAAACATCAGAGGTGGGTTTGGCTTGAAAGATAGATAGCCATACAGAAAAGTACATCATACCCTCTGTGAAGTATGGTAGTGGATCTTTGATGCTGTGGGGCTGTTTTTCTTCCTAAGGCCCTGGACAACTTGTTAGGATACATAGTATCATGGACTCCATCAAGTACCAGCAGATATTAAATGAAAACCTAACAGCCTCTGCCAGGAAGCTTAAAATGGGCTGTGGTTGGACCTTCCAGCAGGACAATGATCCAAAGCACTCCTCAAAATCAACACAAAAATGGTTCACTGACCGCAGAATGAAAGTTTTGCCATGGCCGTCACAGTCCCCCGACCCAAACCCCAAAGAATATCTGTGGGATGAGCTGAAGAGGAGTCCACAAGCGTCAACCTCGGAATCTGAAGGATCTGGAGAGATTCTGTATGGAGGAATGGTCTTAGATCCCTTGCCATGTATTCTCCACCCTAATCACGCATTATAGGAGAAGACTCAGAGCTGTTATCTTGGTAAAGGGAGGCTGCACAAAATATTAAATAAGGGGTGCCAATAATTGTGGCACACATATTTTTGAGAAAAATATTTTTCATGATAAGAAGTTAATTGCTCCTTCAATTATGTTACTTCAATTAAAGGTTAGATTTTTGTTAATATTTTGAATGAAAGATCATGAGGATATACAATAGACATTTTTTCGCAGCTCGGTTTGCTCATTTTTACTAAAGGGTGCCAACAATTCTGGAGGGCACTGTAGGTAGGCACGTATAGGAGACAGATGTATGAGTCCATGCTACTTGTTTGTTTCTCTCTCTGTTTTCATTCAATCAAACAATCTGTCTTTTGTACTTGTTCCAGGCGGACCTGAGCGGTGACGTTGAGGAGGCCTCTGGTGTGTTCTACGGCGTGAGCAGCCAGTACAGTGGTACAGAAAACATCACCATCAGTGTCTCCACCAAGGTCTGCTCCTTTGGCAAACAAGTGGTGGAGAAGGTTGAGGTGAGAAAGATGCTCCTTAAATCAACTCAATATTTTGATGGAAATTATTGCATTGCATATCTAAGCTGTGTTAACATGCATTTGACTTCTTTTATATGTGCTTATATTTTCCCATCCAGACAGAATATGCACGTATGGAAGGAGGGAAGTGTGTGTTCCGTATCCATCGCTCTCCCATGTGTGAATATATGATCAACTTCATCCACAAGCTCAAACACCTACCAGAGAAATACATGATGAACAGTGTACTGGAGAACTTCACCATCCTGCAGGTAGGTGTGGGTGTCTCTGTGCTTCTGTGACCTTTCCTATATCTAGCTGTAGACTGCCGTGTTTTTTTGTTGAGGGTCAGGACACAACCACGATATTTTTCTCTTCGCCTGTCTCTCTTTAGGTGGTGTCCAACAGAGAAACTCAGGAGACTCTGCTGTGCATTGCCTTTGTGTTTGAGGTGTCCACCAGCGAACACGGAGCCCAGTACCACGTTTACCGGCTAGTCAAAGACTAGCACACTGCCCACCACTCTGTCCATGCAGAGACTTTCTCCATAGACTTTTTGATACACAAACACTATTTCTAGCTCGGACACGCAGATTCCCGTTCTCTACTCAAACACTTGTCATAACACACCAAGAGTCACGCAGCAGTCACAGTTGTTTAATGTGTATGTCTCTCCGTTGCCACAAACTATTCGCACATTTCTCACAAAGAACCCGTGGCTTGCATGCATTGAGATGAAATTTATTTGGTATGGGTGTTGACAAAAATGTGGTTTTATTCTTGGTAACAATCATAGTTTAATATTGTGGTATTATCCCTGTAATTATCCAGCTACAGAAATGACTGACCTTGTAAAATTGATTCTGCACATTTTCCGCTATCTGGCTCAGAACATCTTAACTCAAAATAGGGGTTACGGTATTATTTTTCATTGCAAATTCACTGATAACATGCCGTAATGAAAACATCACACAAAATACCCAAAACAGGGTAAAACTATACCCTTTTTAATGGACACAGTTTCTAGTAGCATTTTTCCATTATATGCAATGCCACGCAGTGTGAATGCAGCTGCAACACAGTGTGCTGCACTGGTTATGGTTGTTACTGGCAACTTTCCTCAGAAATTGTATGCATTCACATCACAGATGTATTCAAACTTCTCTCACACCACAATCACAAGCATCCTATCAGTGTTACTATAACTCTACCAAAATGGCTGTTCTCGTACAGTTTGTACTAACTAAGGTGGGAATTGAATGAGCCTGCCGTGGTTTATCCTCTGCCGCTGCTTATTGTGGAAATGTCATCTTCAGTTGGTTTAATCAAATACCTGGAGATTGTATAGTGGAGAGTCTGAGCTTGCCTCCTCCCAGAAAGTCCAGAGCTGGCAATGGCCAGCAGCAAACAGGCAAGCAAGACATGTAATGCACTACATATTAAGGTGTAAGTCATATTTATATATATATATATATGAGTGAACCATGGTATAAAAGGGGAAAATGTCTATTTAATAGTGAGTGATTTAGGTCAAATTTCATGCAGATGTTAAAGTTTGACTGAGTTTTGTGTGACCAATGGAACTGGTCACACATTTCCACATTCAATTCCACTGCCCAAAGTTTTTCAATTCATTGATGGTCTCCACATTTTATCATGTGTATTTTGTGTTTTTCACGCTTAGGTGGAAGCAGAAGTTTGAGTGAAAGAATTACCTATGCTGTTCACTGACACTATACTGTTTTAACTTTTCAGCTTGACAGAATATGGGCTTGCTGCAGTATTTCTACCTCCACATGGGTTGGGATAAGAATGTTTTTTTTTTTTTTTTTTTTTTTTTTTTTTAGTTCATAAAGCCTTAACCTGAGGAGCACTGATGTATAGGATGTGTACACTACACTCTTAATGGTACTGTTTATAAGCCAAACTAAGGTAAATGGACTCATTTTGTATAGGTGAATTATCTTTTTGTATTTTATCAGCTATTAGTGTTACACCAAACAACATAAATGATGTGGATTTTGGCTGCTTCATTTCTAATTAATGTATGCACAACATCAAGGTACAGACCCACACTAAGGTCACCACTCAAGTGCACTGGGGTAGATTTTTGCCTGATAACAGACATTATCCAACTGACATTTGCTGTTTTGTTTTGTTTTATGTGATGATTATGATGATTTCCTGTAAACACGGCTATCGGACCCCTTTTTTTGTGCCCCCCCCCCCAGACTGGAACCCCTGTTATCTGCAGCCATGTGCAAGTTGAGAGCGCTTTGACTTGTGATTGTCTGTCATGAAGGTAAAGGTGTCTGCTTTTAAATAAGACCTCCTTTTAACCTTAGATACTGTGTGGTCAACCAAAGGTTAGTGTTGCCCCTATCACAATACTTAAAATCTAACAGAGACTTATGGAAAATTGACATCAAATGAACTTCTACTGTAGAGGTAGCTTTTGCCTCATATGGTTGACTCTGCCTAATCACTCCTCTGGTCAAGTCTGCTCAGTGCAATCTGTACATTTATGCTGTACCAATAAAATCACACGGTGTCTGCAGAATTGTTAAGCCTTTAGAGTCTTGATTGTACAGCTACTGAGGAGAAGCTGTAACCCTGCACAAAATCTGATCAGTCCTCTCAATTGTAAGCACTTCATGTCATTGTTTAGTGATAGAAGTTTCTTTCACATAGTCTAAATAATAGTCCTACTTGCTGCATGGAAGGCACTCACCCACTCTACACGATTAGTCATTTTGACAGCTGCCACCTCTGTAATCCCAGATTCATTACTGCTGTCACTACCAACTATTCTGTCATTTCAAAGTTCATGTCAAGGTCTCCTGTGATTATAAATTGTGAGAAGTATGCCTTTAGTGTAGTAAAACCACTTTCCACCAGACTTGATGCTTCACTGTCACTTGATGTATGTGGAGGTGGCAATTCTCATTTGGCCTGCTAGATGGCGGTGTTGCATCATAATTGCCAAATTTGTGACGTCACTGTAGCACAATGTGGTTAGAGACTTGTGTGATGTATTAAAACCAGATGTCACCGCAGCTAAAATCCAGCATGCTCTCTGTCAATCACACACACATTAGCCTATTCCCATTACAGTTACTTAACATCCATATGTTGAGAGACAACACAAGTCTGTAAAAGTATTCATACAAAAGTAAACAGTGTGAATGTGATTCCATACTGTTTGGCTGTCTCAAACAGATTAACAGCCCAAAGAACTGAAGGTGGATATTTCTGTATAATTGTAAAATATTGTTTTCTCAATATTGAAGCTGATTGAGAGAAGGCCAAGAGTGTGCAAAGCTGTCATCAAAGCAAAAGGTGGCTACTTTGAAGAATCTAAAATATAAAACATATTCTGGTTTGTTTAACACTTTTTTGTTTACTACATAATTCCATATGTTCTTTCATAGTTTTGATGTCTTCAGTATTAATCTACAATGTAGAAAATAATAAAAATAAAGAAAAACCATTGAATGAGAAGGTGTGTCCAAACTTTTGACTGATACTGTATATGAATCCATTTAATACTTCAGGCTTCATGTTTGCATAGAGGATTTTAACACCAGGTGTAGTATACTGTGTCTAATGTGCATAAACCTATAGGAGTAAAAGATAGGAGTACATTTATGAGGATAGAGTGACACACACACAAAATATGCCCTATAGCTATGGTCTATAACCAAATTATAAAGTGAGAAAACATTGGCAGATACAGTGACAAGACTTACTTTTTATGACCTTTCACATAGGGTGTGACTGTGTTTCCAACATGAAAGAAAATCGAGTGTCAGTTGTTTTCTTTCCCTTTTTTTCCCTCAGGGTAAATAAAAACTGGTCCAATGTGTCAATTCAGCTAAATGAATATGACAACTGAACTCAAGCCAACCAAGCAGGTGAGTGTTTAGTTTGTGCACCTCCTACATCCACAGAATGCCAAAATGGGCAATAAGACAATTGGCTAATAAGCCCTGGTCATTATTTTTAAGTTTATCTCTCTTTTTTGCCTTTATTGGAGAAGTAACAGTGAGAGAGACAGGAAAGTTTTAGAGGTCCCACAAACATCCCAGGCCAGATTTAAACACAGGACATTGCAGCTAAGTGGTATGCACCATTGAGCCACCAATATGCTGACGATTATGAATTCCTCAAAGCTGTGAACAACTTGTACAATTATTCACTTCCCCTATGTCCCTCACATGTGCCTGTCTCTTGAGATGGTAGTTACATCAGTCAGAATGTTGTTGGACTGTGAAATCCAAGCTCAACCCTCACATACCATGCTGCCAAAACTGCAAATGGTGAACAATGACACACCAAAATATAATGTGCGCACACACACAAACACACACAAAGCCCAGAAGCTGGGTGTGGTATTAACTACTTTTACAACTCTGTCAACACTACAATGACACACACATACAGATAGGAAGAAGGAGGTGTTACAGCTAGCAGGTTCCTTATGGTTGTATCTCACTGCAAAATAGTAAAGTGATGGATGAGCGCAGATAGGACTGTTGCTTTTAAAGTCTACCAAAGATAAATCAATTTAAGCTTAAAAACTACACCCTGCTCTTCAACTGTCATTCCAGTTAGATAGCATTGCATTGTCCTGAGCCCTAATCCCACATGTTCGATGGATTTACACTATCAGCAGACGAAAGCAAATGTTTGACTCATGCCCAACTCTCCCTCACATAAGAGCTCTGATAGTAACGCTCCAAGAGTGTCTCAGTTTATCTGCACCCACTCTAAGTTATGTTGTATATCATAAAAGCAAACACACGAGTACATTACACACCAACACTCATTTATTAACTTGGCAGTGCCATAGTGAAGGGTGTGGTGGGAAAATGTGTCCTGCAGAAATTTAGCCAAAAGATTCCGGCTATACAGAGAGACAGCTCTCTTACAGTCTCTTTTTTTCCTCTCTGTTTTTTCTCCTTGTCCTTCTGTCTTCTCTTCTCTTGTGTTTTTCTTTCTAGTTCCTCCCTATTTCTTTGCTCTTGTCCTGAGCCAACTTATCTGCACATGCCTTATCCTGTCTCACCTCCTCATCTCAGTTCTCAACCATTTGCCTGGATTACTTGTATATCAACACATAGATAGATAGACAGATAGACAGATAGAGAGACAGACAGACAGATTTTTTTCTCATTAATTCCCATTAATTAAATTACATTTGTATCATCAGATATTAGAAATATTTTATTTCATGTTGGGGCATGGACAAGAATGTCACAGCCCGCTAATGCAGGTGAAGTCTTGGTTGTATAGAAACAAGGCAGACATACTCTATTTGTCTCCCCTCGTTGTATTGACTAACTCGTCTCTTAACGTCAGTTTTCTGCGTGTTAGAATGAAGTGGGCGTGTCTCCTTTGGCCTTCCAGTCACTCCGCACCTGTATGTGAACTCTACGGTCCCACCTCGAATAGGCGCGGTCCCGAGGGTGGAGCCCATTGCTGTGGGAACATTACCTATTTGGCAGTCGGCACAATTATTTTTGCACGAGGCACTCCTCGAGGCTTGGAAAGACAGTCACCGGCTAAATTAATCTATTTCAAGTTGTTGCACCGACCGCACAAGCTTGTATGATGATGGCTCCAGACGCGTTGCGTTCGGCTATGTCCTCAGGGAACACGGAGGACACGTCGCTCGCGGTGCCCTCTGACAACAAGCTGCGCTCTGGACAGCAGCGGGTGCTGGATCAAGTCCACACTATCAAGAGGGGCAAGTCCAAACAATGGAAGAACGGCTCACTCTCTCCTTCACCCACAAGTACGACAAGAAGTTTTTATTTTGTCTCTTGACTTCTCTTCACTTATGCGTAATATAGACCTACACGTCTGGTCAGTTTGAGATAGTAACGTGTATTTCCATCCTTGAGCATTTTGTTATGTACTTGCCGCGGGCAGTGTTGGGCTCGTTACTCAAACAACTAATGTATAACTTATTCGTTGTTACCTATTTCAGAAGTAATAGTATCACTTTACTTACTACTCCCTGGGATTGTAACTGCTCGTTACTTTACTTTTCCCGCATTACACCCCCTAAATTAGCGGGTGCATCCTCTTTCATGGTCAAAATGGGGCTAACTCCATTCCTGGTCCATGTGAGCTTCTGTGTGAACGATCGGGAAAACCAAATAGCATTGACGTCCACTGGTCTTGACATAATTTTCCCGATAAATTGCAAGTAGTGGGATTATTTCCACCCAGAGAAAGTAAACTTTTCTGCCATTTCGCATCCAGTTTAGCCAGTTTAGCCAGGGTAGTGTGAAATGACGACGGTTTATGAGACAATCGAATCGGGGGATAGGAGCAGGGTATAGTTTTTGGATAATTCAACCTCAATCTGACAACGCTTTATCTTTTGATAGGTAACTGTCATGTTATTACCGAAATTGAAATAATAAACCGTTACTCGTTACTAGGAAAAGTAATAACTTCAGTATAACGTATTATTGCCCAATACTGACCGTGAAATGTTATTTTGGAGTACTTTTGAATAAGAAAATATAATTTGGTCTAAAACGGCACCAGAGAGAGATACACATTTCTGTGTGCATGTCAGTGCTGTTTCGCCTCTCAGGAATGCACGCCATGAGCTTACGAAAACAGGTCAAAGTCTTCTACTTTAGTCTTTCAAAACGTCTTGTGCAGCTATGCAAAATTCCCCAAACTCTCTTTTGATCTCCTAATGTGATCTCGTAATATGTTCAGGGCCCCACCTTCCAACTTGAGTTGCAGCTGTGGTTGTTTAAGCTTGCATGGTTGCTCTATGAAAATATAGGAATATAAAAATTGCCCCTTGTTAATAATCTTTCTTACATGCCTGAAACTTCCATAACTTACTATTATTATAAAACGTATGGAGCAGATATAAGCTCAGGTCTGGCCTCTGTTTACTTTCTCTACATCATGATTGTTTTAATTTGTTCAGATAGGGAAAAATTACTTGAGAGGTATACAGCTGAGAAAACAAATTATTCCAGAAAACAAAACAGAAGCCCTGATTTTGGATATCACCATTTAAAATGGAAAAAAAGATACAGTTGTTAGGGGTTAGAGTCCAACCCACTCTGTTTGAAACACAAGATGCCAAATGAAAGTTTCTGTTTTCCCAGAAAGATATTTAAGGCTGAAATTCTTTTTTTATTATTTGATTATCTTTTTATATTATTTATTTCCTATTCCTAATCCTATTTGGGCTATTTATTTATTTATATTTATATGAAGTGTAGACAACAGACAAATATAACACAAAAAAGGCAATGATGAACAATGGTAGACAGAGACAAGCACATACATAGGCAGAGCAACAATAAAGAAACAGAAATGACTGGTAGATATGAAAGTAAGGGTGGATATACATTAACAAACTGAGAAATAGAGAGATGTACTGTACATGTGCATGAAGATGTGTGGTGAATGTTCGTTGTCGGGAAGCAGCTGTGTGGAGTGAGCTTGGGTATAAGTATTTCTATGTATGTGCTTTGAATCATTGATGATATTTGTGGGAACAATAATGGTAGAAACAAAAGGATGGTCAGTCATGTGTTGTTCATGAGTAAAGAAAATAAAGTTAATGAATAGAAAATTGAATAAGAGGAGAAAGAAAGATCAATAAATCATTACGTGACAATAAAAATAATAATGATGATGGCAACACCAGCAATAATTATCATTATTGATGTTACCATAGTAATATAATCATTAATAAACAAGCAAACAAATGGAGAGATACAAATAATGTGCCTTAAGTATGGAGGTGTATGTGTAGTTTAGGAGAGTCTGAATGTCTAAATTGTTTTCTTGGTGATAGTTAGGTCTACCAGTAGAGGTGTTGTGATTTGTTTTAAACAGGGAAGGGGATAGGGGGATGCTGTGCCCAAAGAACAGCGATAGTTTAGTGGTTATTTTTTAGTGGTGTTGTACTGGTAGGCAGAGCCAGAATGTATGGAAGTAGTGGTCAAGGGTTGTGTTAAGGGTGCAATGAGTGCATATGTCTGATCCGGTGAGTCCCATTATGTGCCTCTTGTGTTGTGTGATATGTTTTCTGTGAATGACTTTGTATTGAATCAGTCTTATGTTGTTAGTATACTTGGACACGTTAAAAGGTGTTTTTGCATATTTGAGTCCAGAAGTCATTATTAGTGCTGATGTTGAGGTCTTCTTATCTTATTGGAGCTGTATTTCAACACAAACTGATTGTCCTACACACAAAACTAAGTTACTTTCTTTTTTTGACATTTGGACTTAGCGGTGGGGGATTTAACTATTAAATGGGAAGATATCAATTGTGACTTGGTTAGAATTTTAGTCAAGCTTAAAGGTACTGCTGAGAGTAAGTTGGAAAAAATGGGAGTTGTTATTTATGATTATGGAGTAGAAAGGTTTGGCATCTTGGAGAAAAGGAAGAAGTTAGATGGTGAGGTAGTTAAATCCAGGTGCCAACAAGAGATAGACAGACTTATCCGGGAGAGAAGACAGCTTAGGAGGCAGTGGAGGAAGGCTACAGAGGTTGAGAAGGAAGGTATAAATAGTTTGCAGTCAGATGTGAAGAAGCGATTGGCAGTGTTAAGAAGAGCAGAGAACATTAGGAAAAACAGGAAAAAGAAAGAGCGAGCTAGAATAGCATTCTACAAGGATCCACTTAGATTTGTGAAGTCGTTATTTAGTAAGGAGAAGAATGGTAGCCTTAGGACATCGAGACAGGAGCTTGAGGGATATTTGGAGGTGCACAGAGATAGGGAAACGTGTAGAGAGCTAGCACCCCCCGATATTCCACCTATTGGTGAGATAGATCGTCAGTGTGATGTTAGCCCATCAAGGTGGAAAGACGTACAAGAGATAGTAAGGCATGCAAGGGCCTCTTAATCCCTGGGGCCTAATGGAGTCTCCTACCGGCTGTACAAGAGTGC
>OOFE01049856.1:0-10842 GCA_900323365.1 Monocentris japonica
TTACATTACATTACAGGCATTTAGCAGACGCTTTGATCCAAAGCGACTTACAATAAGTGCATTCAACATACGTAGGCAAAAGAACTACTACTCACCAGAAATTGTAAGTGCATTTCCTTCCTAAACAAGCATCTAAGAGCATAACCAGTGCTAAGGTAAAAGTGCAATAAGTTAGCTACCTACTTTTTATTTAAACAAATGAGACAAATAAGCGAAACAAATAAGCAAGGAAATAAGCAAGTTTAGAAACTAGCCATCAAACTGGCCATGAAATCCTATTCCTACAGAAACTTGCTGGTGAATGTGTGTTGGTTGGCTACTGAGTAAAGGGATACAAGAATGAATAAAGCAACCTGTCCATTATGGCCTGTCTTCAGATCACTGGCTCCTTTTTCTTGTGTTTTCAGTAGGACACGCCACTGTGTGCTCCTGTTATGAGCCTTTTACATTACATTATAGGCATTTAGCAGACGCTGTTATGAGCTCCTGCTATGAGCACAGCATGTTTTTAGCACTCAGAGTGCTTAGTGTTAGAAGTTAAACATTATTCAGCTTTTAGCGAAATCAAAACACATCAAATGGGTTGTCAGTTGTTTCAAAGCAACCGCAGTAGACTTGACAAGTGCTTTACCCAAGCATCTGTTGCCAGCTACAAAAAGATACCAAAGACCCAAAGTTGTTTTTAGCTCAATTTCATAGTTTTATTGGAGTTCATTATATTACTACTGTTCTGTACGAAGTTTAGAAGTTTGTTTTGATTCTCCACAATCCACTGCTGTCCTTTACATAGACTAACTATTCATTACATATTGAGCCTTCAGATAAGCCTGCAATACTGCCATAAATATTGTGAAATACATAAAGAACAACACACTCTGTGCCCAGTATTTATGTTATAAGTTTGGGAAAGGCTGATCTTGCCGGATAATAAAATTGATAAAGGCTGTGGTGCTTATGGTGCTTACCTGACCATGTTCCAAGATTTCTTATTGCGCAGTATAGCCCAATAAAAAAGATTATATCATATCAAATTCCATTGCTTGCTTCATATTCATGTCAGTACTATCATTACGTAGACCTTGAGGCAGTAGGAAGAAAGCATACTGTCCTGGATGGATACATATTTACAGTGCTTGAAACACTAGTCAGCAGTTAAATGTTAATAAATGTTGGATGTTTGGTTTGTCAGTTCTACTAGCTACTTTCGCCTATAGAGCTAAATTGTCGGGAACTTGGTTATTACTTTTACCGATGTAAGGTAGACTTACTATGAGCTATCAGTCTGTGAAATGACTGTATATGTTCCCATAATATGTTCCCGTAGTAGCCATCAGTCAATCTGATTTCAACTTTGTTGTTAAGAAATTTTGTTTTATCTGAACTTCCTTGTGAAATACTACACTACCCACAAGCTTTAGCGAGTTCCCACCAGATGTGAATTTTTTAATGTGAACAGGGAATATTATTATATAATATTATATTATTATATTATTTAATGTCACGTTTGAAAGTGAGGGAAAGGGAATCAATGACAGAATTCTGTATGGTTCATTCTCTCTTGAAAACGTTATGTGCACAGCCTAGTACCCTTTGCCTTTTTTGTTTTTCACATATATGTTTGTGAATCTACAGTTATAAAGTTGTGACTACTTACGGTTGATTTGACTGTTTTTTAGTTTAATATTAGGTTGAAAATATTTTCATTGTTGTATAGAAACCACTGAGCCACAAGCTGGATAGCATTGGTTGGCAACTTTGGTACATAACTATGGTAGTTAGTTAGAAATTTAACCAATTTCAGCCGAAGGGACTTAGGGATACTTTTATCTTTATATACGTATTTGAAATGGACTTTTCTGTCTTTGCCTATTGTCCCTGGTCTGGACCGACCTTGTTGGTTATAATATGGCTAACCTTGTATGGCATCATGGCTATGAGCCAAGGATGAGGATTGACTGTCAGTGTCAGGCTAAAAGAGACAGCAGCTCCCCAGAGCCAATTGACAATTTGTTCAGATTTAACAAAACACATGGCTGGTAGGTGAATTGTTGTTTTCCCTCACCTTTAACCTAAAACCTTTATGTGATGAAGGTGCATGGATCACTTTGCCAAATGTAAACAAAAAGTCCAAACACAAATTATATTTTCTCTGATACTTGAGAAACGAGATTTCAATGATTTGACAATTTGTGTAACAGACTATTGGATGTAAAATGACGACAGGGTGTCTCTAGAATATGTTTGGGAGTATGCACGCAACATTGACTTCCATAGCGTACAGTTAATTAGGGAGATGTATTTTAGTAGGAGTGCTGGAGTCTGGGATCACACATTATGTCTCACATTCCTCATGAGCCTACAATAGATTCACCACGAATCATTGTGTTAACAATGGCCCTCATGTAACCCACAAGGCATTTAATGGAAAAGGATTTAATTTATTATGCAATGCAGATGTATTATTTATAGTGATATGGTGCATAATGGGATGTGTAATTGATCATTTTAAATAGGTTTATGAGATTGGATGGATATCAAACACTCGTGATGATGAATTGTTCATAATCACTCCCACAGGAGGCAATTTATACATGTTTGCAAGAAATTGTACAGTATGCACAGTAGCAGCTTACACAATAGCAGCCTACTCAATAGCAGGCATAGATATTTTTTCACAACAATTGCAACAGATCGGTTTATATTATATAGCCTAGTTCCTGAAACTATGGCTGAGGACCCAAAATTGGTCATGTGCTTTTTGCTCTTGGGTCACTACAGGTATTTTTTAATGAGCCTGTGTTGCCGTGTGAAAGAACACATTTCTCATTGGGATCTCAGACTGAAAATGTTGAAGAATCACTGGTATAGAGTTGTTGGCAGGGTTAGACAAAACAAGCTGTCTGATTGGACTAAAGTGACTGTGATCGGGGTTACTTTAGGCAAGCCTTCTGATTGGACTAAAGTCTAACCTTTGACCCCCATTTGGCCGATATGGAGCCATCATTCCAGTCTTTACTTCAGTACTCTCCTCCTTCTCCCCCTCTACCATTACTCCTTCTACTCCACTGTCAGATCCTGTGTCCCACTCTTCTTCCTCACCATCTTTTTCTTTACTGCTCTGACTCATAAATTCTCCCTTCACTCTTTTCTCCTTTTCTTCCTCTGTATTTATCCACCTCTCTGCATTCTCTCTCTCCATTTTATCCTTCCTTTCCCATTCCTTGTCTCTCTCTACCTCCATCCGAGCCCTCAGCTCCTGGTCTCTGCGGTTCCATTCCTCCTCCAGTCTGTGGTACATGTGAAGGGAGAAGTGCCATCCCCCGTTCTCCTGCAACATATCCTCCACTCTGCTCACCAGCTCTCTCACCTGCTCTTGACCTCTTTCCCTCGTCCCTTTGGCCTCCCCTCCTCCATTCCTCCTCCCCAACCCCTTCTCTGCTTCTTTCCTCTGCCAAGTCCCTCCCTCTCTTTTCTCCCCTCCCTTCCTCTCATCCTTTAGTCTCTCTAGCTTGGTTGTCGCAGCCATCTTGTTATCCACTACTTGATATCTATAGCGACACTTCTCCATCAGCCATTGCAGAGCGGGGCCTCCTGATTGGATGTGCTGCTCCACACTCTGCCCCCTTCCCTTCAACCAGTCTCCAAAGGTGAACAGCACCATAGTGTGTCTCCAGACTCCGGAGGTCAAGATTTCCATTCTCCTCTCGACTCCCCTCCTCTCTGGCTCAGTGAAATCCAACAGAGGGATTACTAACAGAATAACATGGGGTCCTCCGGATCCACACAGGGCCAAGGCTCTGAGGAGTTCAATTTTCTCCTCTTGAGTCACCAAGTCCTCAGATGAGCCCCATCCCTGTGCATCCACCACGGTCATGTGACGTCCAGCGGCGATGCCATTGGCGGCTGTGCTGGCCCCGCCTCCTCTGGTTTCAAAGACTTGCCCCCGGCCCAGCAGGGTGTTACCAACTGAGCTCTTCCCTGTCCGTCTTGGACCGACCAATAAGAGCTTTAGTTCAAGGGAGGCTGGGTTGACTGACAGAGAGAAAGAGAGTGAAATAGAGAAAGTCGGTTAGCCTTTATTCACTCAATTGTCTTTTTGACTATTGTATTTAGTGTTGAACCAAAATCATATATAGTACACTCTGGATAGGTTGATCAATTACTTAAGCTCATGATAGAGAAAAAAGATTTATCTTTTGGGCCCACTAGCTCTCATATGTTCCATTGCATTTGAATCATATCCATCTTGTCATATTGTAGAGACAATCAAGATGACATCAAGCCTCACTGAATGATTCACCATGAGTCATTACTCCCTCCAGTATCTTGAAATGTGAATCGTGGTGTTTTAGCATAGAATTTAATTAGAAACCAAGCTAACATTATATGACTTAAAAGTTTGTGAAAGCTTTCAACAAATATTCTGCACCTCTGGGCTTCCGTAGTGTATATGAAAGTCTTCATTTGGAGCAATCCCCAGATGGAAAGAGTTTGAAAATCCTGCTGTCTATCTGTGACTTAAAAATGCACTTACCAACATTGCCAGGTGAGTTCCAGTTCGTCATTGTAGAATATTCCTAGCAGCTACAGTAGTAATATCCCTCCACCTACAAGTGGTAGTAGCACATCAGTGATCCATGAAGTCAGGTTCACAAGATCAATGATTTATAAGCCAAAGTCTAATTCAAGTATTGTCTCTGCCACTGCACTTCCACATTCATTGAGAGTTGAGCTGATACACCCTCCTCTTATCAACAATCTGACTTAAGCACCTCCCAGTTTTTCTGTCCGACTCAGCAGCCTTGAGATAAATAAAACTATTCAATCGTCTTATGGTTCCTATCAGGCTGTTGTTTTCTATTTATGAAACTCTTGAATATTGTCATTGTCAATTATTGGTACACTTGTCTTGCTTAGTGTTGAATGGCTTTTGACAGGCAACGTGAAGCTTGTTTACAAGAGATGGACAAACGTCTTAGTTTAGGGAGATTATATTGACTGTTTCATTCCAGAACAGAACCTGAGTCATCTGTCTAGAGGTATGTCAATGAAAGGATATAGGCCCCAGCGGTTCCCAGTACTTCCTGACAGAATAAACTACTATTGCCATGCAACAAACAAGCTTGCAGATAACAGCAGGCAAGCAGATAACAAAAAATCCCATTATACAGAGTTTTACTTGATATTGCTAAGCAGTGAAATTTAGTTCCAAGACGTAAAAACTGAATTCTAGAGGTGTTTAAATAGTTTCAGGTCCCTCAACTGTTTCAACAAAGAATTCCTGAGAAAACTTATATGGTCAGTCTGATATGCAGTGTATGTTTTTCTCAGTGCTGACCTCTCCCCTTCCGTCTCTCCTCTCTCATAACTATCAATACCACCTTCTCTATATAACTATTTTAGGCTTTTTATCTGTAGCTCCTGTGACAGCTCTCAATTATCCCACCAAGGAGTTGTTGACACCAGTGTGTGTGTGTGTGTGTGTGTGTGTGTGTGTGTGTGTGTGTGTGTGTGTGTCCAAATATAAGAAAATAGTAATTTAAAGCTCGACAGTGGAGACACAAGGAGAAAGTAAATCAAAAATAGTTGAATGTGTTGCAATCAAATAAAAGCAAGTTTAAAACATTTTTTTTTAAAAGAGATATAAAAGATGACACAGAGCTGGCTAGCCTGATCTCCTCAGACCGGTCGTTCCAGAGTTTAGGGGTCCTGATGGCGAAAGCTTGCCTTTAATCTTTAATTTTGCTTGTGGAGTAACCAGAAACGCTCTGTTGGAGGATCTCCGGGTGCAACTAGGCTCATAAGGGGTCAAAAGCTCTGTAATGTAGTTAGTAAAATCTTAAAATCAATCCTAAAACAAAGGGAAGCCAGTGAAGGGCAGCTAAGAAAGGGGTAGTATGTTATCTCTTTATGGTCCTCGTCAGGAGTCTGGCTGCGGTTCTGGACTAATTGCAGTCTACAAAGATTCTGCTGGCTCAAGCAGATGTACAATGAATTAAAGTAGTCGAGACGAGATGTGATAAAAGCATGGATAACAGTTTCCAGGTTCTTGTTTGAAATGATCTGATCTTAGAAATTTTCCATATTTGTAGGAAACAGCTTTGCACAACTACTGTGACGTATTTGTCTAAATTCAGCTGCAAAATTTCTGCAGCTAGAGGAGACATTAGACGCTAAATGCCAAGATGCTGTGTGATATGTGCAATTGATGTGTCTGGACCAATAATAATAACTTCAGACTTTTCTACATTTAATTGTAAGTTTTGAGACATCCAATTTTGTATATCCGTAAGGCATTCTTGCAGAGTGTCTAATTGCTTGATGTTGCTTGGATTAATGGAAAGATACAGCTGGGTGTCATCTGTGTAACAGTGGAAACTAATGTTGTGTCTGTGTATGATATGCCCCAGAGGTAGCATATAAATGGAAAATAATATTTGGCCCAGGACAGACCCCTGGGGTACACCATATGTCATGAGCGTGCTAGATGACCTGGATTCAGATATAGCTACCTTAAGTCCTGTCTTGCAAGTAAGAGTAAAAACTATTTAAAACAGAACCAGAGATGCCCACTCATTGTTTAAGACAATCAATTAAATCAAAAATAAAATAACTAAAATAGAGGAGTTACCCTGATCACCAGCTAAAAGTAGATCGTTCATCAAATAAAATGATCTAGTATAAACACACCCATTCTTGGTGTAAGAATATATATGCACCTGACCATGATGGTTACTTTCTTTCCTGCTCGCCACCCACACATGGCCTTTTGCTGCTTGTTTACATACTCCGGCATGGTTTATAGCCGTCATAACAGCGCTGGTGTGTGTGAGATTTTTTTTTTTTTAAGTAGGCCTCAGGTTTTACACTACTCAAGGTTTTTCCATGTGACTTGTTTGACTTGTGTGGATTTGTTGGTTTGCTGGCCTGTTTGATGACCTGGATTGTTGGATCTCTCTGAGCCCATCTGCCTGACAGATTATTCTATGTCTACTCTGATTCTGTGTGTGTGTTTGTGTGTGTATGCGCTATGTGTTTCAGCTTGTTTTTGTGCATGCACTGGTGTATGTTCTTTTGTGTGTATAAGCAAGTGAGTATGGGTGTGTGCAAGAATGTGTATCCCTGTTTGCATGCATATGTCTGTGTAGGCTGCATTGTGCAGTATACTGTATCTCTATACTTTGAATATGGCTGCACAATTCATTTTGTTAAATCGTATACCACGATTTTAGTCTCCACAATTAATAATTGCAGAATATTGGCATTGTATATATCGCATATAATCTGCCAACATATGCAATATGTTAAGCTTCATTTCATTTAGAATGTTCAGTGTAGTTGAAAATATGTTGATACTGTATAAGATGCAAGAACTGCAGTAAAGTAATTTTATTCTACAAATCATCAAGACTAATGGTTGTGATTAATTATCATGACAGTATCTTGAAAAACATATTTTTAGCCATAATCGTGTGGCCCTAGCCTTGCTGTATTCTGCTCTGAAGTCAAGGGCCTTTACCATTTCCTGTTAGAGGATGTCTAGTTTAGAACAGGGGAGGTGGAATGGTATTCCAGTGTAAAATCACACCTTTCCTTCTCACTCACAGCTTTCTCTCACTCTCCCCTTCCTGTCTTCCCTATCCCTCTCGTAGCATCTGTTTTTCTCCTCTCTCTCTCTTTTCTTGCTTTATTGTGTTTGAGAAAATGTGCACGCAGATGCACAAACTCTAACTCAATAGGTAAAGCTAGTGAAGCCTGTCTCAATCCTTTGTTCTGTACCAGGTTAGTAATGAGAGCCCACCTGATGTGTGTGTGTGTGTGTGTGTGTGTATCTGTGCGTGAGCTTGTCTGTGTATGTGTCTGAATTTACTTGAATTTACTCATCTTCCTCTGAACCTACTGCAATGCAAAGGCATATTAGCAAGGCAAAGGTTCACCACCACTCCTCCTCTTTTAGTTGCATCTCTCCTCCTCCTCTCTTTTTTATCTCTTCTGCTTTGATCTTTTCTTTCTGATACCTCTACTTCTAATCTTTAACCTCACTATCTCTCATTTCCACCCTCTCTCTCTACCTCTCTTTTTCAATCTTTGTCCCTTTATCTGACACACACACACACACAGCAAGCTTTCTTAACCTTCCATTAGCAGGGTCACCTTGTCTAAGCTACCTTTCACATCTGGACATTGGTCCCATTATTTTTTTGCCACACTCATTCCTCAGTTCTTCAAAGCACATTCTTGAAAAGTTAATTTCCATTGTAACATGTTGTCCTCAGGGAGTGAAATTAGCTTTCTGCTATAATTTCTGAATTCTATATTTCTTCCTTTTATGTTTATTTCTCTATCTTCTACACACCGACAAAGGACAATGAGGAAAGTGTGGAAAAGGACAAGCAAGGAAAGTATTTCAGTAGTAGTGGATTTTAAAAAAACTTTTATATAGCAAAAAATGGCCTCCTTATCATTATGATTAAAAAACACAATAACAATTGAATCCTTATTCAGGAGGCAGGTGAATAGCAAATTCTAGTATACGATGAGTATAAGACAAGAGGTAACAGATTATTCCAGTTATCTTACTGACGTTTTATTCCAAATATTTCTACTCCCATTAAACAGGTAGTATATATACAGTATATATAGTTTTGTGTATGAACATGTATACTCATTCAACCACCTTATTCCAACTACACTTTTTCATGAAAGTTTGCCATTTGAGAGTGTGTTTGTATCTGCTTCTCTCTTTCAGAAAGTTCTCGTCACTCATTTCAGTACTTCTCAAAATTTGTAGGAAAGTAACATTAAAGGTATGCCACAGTAGATCAACATATTTATTTCAAGAAGGGTATTTCCATATAGGGATGAAATGCTTTGCACAAAGGATGGTTTATCATGTTTAAATGGACTATGCATAATTGAAGATGTGATTTTTGAAAGGACGCAGCCTGAACAGTGTACAGTCTTCTGATGCACACTCCACCTTCCTACAATTTGTGACTGTCAAGGATATCTGAGGGTCAATCAGGCTGGCTGTGCTACTGCCTTCTCTCATTTCTCTTTCCTACTCACTGCACTCTCCCTCCTCTTTGTGCTCATCCTCTTTTCTCCCCGTCTCATGTCTTTTTCCTCTCTGCTCCCCGTCATTCTCTTTCTAATCCCCCCCCTATCTCTCATCCTTTTCATACCTCTCCTTCCTATCTTACCTCCTCCTGTTTCCCTCATCTCTGTCCTTCTCATCCCAGAGGAGGCAGTGAACAGTGGATTTACAGTAATGCAGGACGGTAAAGAGAGAAGCAGGGCTTTAAAAAGAAACCGCTAGAGCTTGTATTACGCTCCTGTACCAGCCAGGTCTGCCCACAGTGCCCATCTCTCTGCATGGCAGTAGCTTGGCCAGTAAGGGATGACTCATACCACACAATCAGTAAAACCAATTAAGCACCAAAGTTAGTTTTTAGCCAAAACTTTCAAGATGGAGGTTGCTTAGGGAAGGCTTCAGAAAAAGGCTTCAAAACCTGCTCTCATACATCTGTGTGGGATGGCCCACATAAAGGTACGTTGGTAGCCGTTAGACCCCCCACTATATCCTTTTTTACTACAAAAGTAAAAAAGAATTTCTCTGGGTTTCAGCAACAGTTCTGTGGCAATGCTGCAAAATCTGCGCAAAGTGTGACTTCTCTGATGGCTACTTAAATTTATCTTAAAGTGTGAGTGTGCCTCAGACAATGAGTTGGGGAATAGGATACAGGAAGCCACTGGAGGTACATTAGTTATGGATATTGCCAACTTCTCTCACCGGCTGTGAAAAGTTGGTGTTCGGCGGTACTGAGTGTTCTCTGTCTCATGTTTTTGGATAGGAGGAAGCTATTATGCGGCTTCACATGCTGCTGTTTTTTTTCATAAGGTATCCGTTTCATCTGTATGACTATTGTTTCAGTGAAGCTTGAATAAGGTTTTTCTGCCTACTTTCTTTTGAGGTGTTGAATATGCTCTTTACATTACGTTTCACCCTAATTGCATTGCTATTGTAAGCACGCTGACTGTTGTTTTGTGGCATATTGCAGTGTTTTCTCACATAATGGACACACACTTGCAGCATTTAAGAACTCACGTTACGAGATTACACAGCTATAATACTGGTACGCTGACTTGCAGGTCAGAGTTAAGGCAAAGTCTGACACGCACACAGACAGATAGGGCTAAACATGAAAAACACACTATTGGGGTACACATTCTTCCTCTGCTCATAGATTCCCTCCCAAATCACCTAATTTAACATCTTCCATGAACCACATGTAAACATATATTTTACTAAGCCTAATATAATGTCAGCTTTAGGTACATTTCTCTGCTGTAGGACCATAAAATAGTCAGAATTATTAACTTGTAATGCTAACAGGTGTGTAAACCCAGTTAGCTGTACCCAAATGGCCCATGTGTATCTATTGAGCTTATTTGTCCTTCACAGAGCTCAAAGCCTCAGCTTTGCCTGTGTAAATTTGCCAAATGCATTACAGGGAAGCTGGTCAAATATTAATTCTGCAGATTATTTTCATTCACAAGAAGCGAGTGTTTGTGTTAGATTTTGTGCGTGTTTACTCTGACTGTTCACACCACAGGAGCATTTGTTTTTTAGTGTCTTTATTGATTTGCAGATGTGTGTGTGTGTGTGTGTGTGTGTGTGTGTGTGTGTGTGTGTGTGTGTGTGTGTGTGTGTGTGTGTGTGTGTGTGTGTGTGTGAGACAGGTGCACCAGCCCAGTGAGTACAACAGGGAGTCATGGGCTCTGAATGATGAGGAGAGGCTGAAGGCAGTGCCTGTGCTGCATGGCCAGGGGAACAAGCTA
>OOFE01049857.1:0-13384 GCA_900323365.1 Monocentris japonica
ACAAAGATTAACAATCCTCATCAGCATGGGCACTGCCAACTGAAATCTGGGAGAAGAAAAGGCATGCACATAAATGGGAGGACTATGCAGTAGGGGGAGATAGCCAATCAGGTGACCAAACTGTATTATTTGGTGTGAAGGCCAAGCCACCTCTATGGCTGGGAGCTGGGATCTGTGGGTGGGTTGGTTTGTTTGTGTTTAACACTTTAGCACTGCTTAGGGGAAATACAGTATGCAGTGCAAAGCCATGCATAAGGATAATACAGTGTGCGTTCGTACACCAGGCAGTACGGTAAGCATTAACCGACTCAAGGCTGGTGCACTGTACATCCACAGATCAGGATGTAGCTCTGTGTGTCCTGGTATATAGGGGTTAAGTATCTACTGACTGACTAACTGACCAATTACCTGAATTTGGCTGCTGATGCCCACGTCTTGCACTGTAGGAAAAATCCTGAATATGCCTATACAGTATGTCCAACTCTTCAAACTTCATTGACAACAGCATTTTTTTATTTCTACTCCATTCCATCTCAAACTCTATCACCAGCCTGAGCCTCAGCCCAACTCGACTCAACTCCAGGCCTTGTCCCAGCCCCAATACCAACCGCTTATCAACAGGTTCTGCTAGATGTGAGGCCTGCCAGGCTCTCCCTGTGGAGGACATGATTAGGAAGAGAGGGGTGGGCACTAAGCCTCAAAAACCAGACAGAAAAAAGACCCACACGGTGACAAGGACAAAGAATCCCAAGCACATCATGGGTTTTACAAGCTCGTCATGGTTTTACTCCCATACCCTCCAGCAGAGCACTTTCACTGTGAAGGAAACAGCACAAATAATCATGTTTCCTTTGCCCTAACTGTATCAAAATGTTGTTTGCAGAGCTTCAAGAGACAGCTAAACTCCTCAGTCCCTCACTGTCATAGAGATAGAAAGGATGACTTCACAGAGTTTTTCCTGAAGGAGAAATATCTTGGCTGCATGTTTCTCTTCCTGGCACCCGCTAGCTGGATGTCTCAGTTAAAGAATATAGCCCGTGAAAAATGTTTCTATAATTTATTTGATCACATTAAAATTGGGAACAGATTTGTTTGCTGTGACAATGTTTGTTGAGTTAGGGGCAGCCAGACTGTCTCCCACAGTGGCCTGTTGGATCTGTATGAAGCTACAGACAAGTTGTCTGTAGGCCTATACAAACACCGTACTTTACCTTACCCACTGCTGTCAAGGGATCTGTTCGTATGGGCTTAGGAAAACATCACATATATGGAATTTTCCTTCCTCACCACGAACAATTATATGTTTTTAACGGGAATCCAATTTTTATGATTATTAGTGTTTTTGATGCATAGAGCAATCATGACCACAAAATGTGCCGTTTCTCCGGTAGCCTCACAGAATATGCCACTGTGTTGAATGTATGGTTCACATGACGATCAAAGGGCTCTTTGATCGGTACGCTAAAATATCCCACTATCATCTCACAAGTGGTTGACAACCACCAGCCACAAATATTCAAATACATTCTCTACTATTGGACTGATGAAAAGCTGATGTATTGTCAGCAACAGGGATTATTTGGAGCCTGAATTGATTATTGCAACCATGGGACACACTATGATCTCTATTACAGTTGACTCTGTATGGAGCGCAATTCCTCCATGCCAGGAGGGATGAATGGTAGCCTCTCATTTAATGTGTTATTTCCTGGTATTTCTGAATTCACACCCAAGTTTCCCACTTCAAAGACGTTTTGAAACCTATGACATGTTGCCCACTGTCCAAAGAACACAGGTGGCTCAACGCAGCAGCTAGCATTCTCACAGTCTTTACATAGCTTGTACTAAAGGTCATTTAACAAATTAAAGACAAAAGAATCTCACAACAACACTCTCACATCTGCACGCCCTCTTGCTTTAAAAAAGTGAGATTTCTGTGACATACATTGATATAATAGAATATTATATATCTGGTCAAAATCTATGTCCATGTGCTCTGAAGAATTAAACCAAGCACACTTTTTTTTTTTTCAAAAAGTCACACACTCAAGATCATGGGCCTCATTTAGCTAAATGTACTGATGTGTAAATTAGTTTATTTCAGACAAAGGCCTTGGCGACTTTCATTTAGTGATTTCAAAGGGACGGAACAAGGCTCAGTATAATTACCACAAAGACAGAGACTGATCTAGCCACTCACTCTACAGTTCTGCTGAGTCAAATGCCATCTGAGGACTCCAAGTACTTTGATAGGATTAGACATTAGGCTGAAACTTTTATGATTTGCAACTCATTTGTGTATGTATTACAGACTATAGCAACATCTTATTTTGAGAGTCTCATTTTTATCATAAATAAACTTCCGCTCTGTTGCAGTTGACAGTAAAACAAACATACAAGCAAATTCTAACCTGTTCTGAACAACCCCTTCAGCATTGTTTTACTTTTATTTCATTTTAAAAAAAAAAGTATTTAATGCTTTACCATTCAATGTCTTTGTGAACAAACACAAGATGCATGGTGAACCACAGTGGGACTTTCAACCTCTATCTGAAAGACATTTTCTCTCATCATGTGTGGCAGTGTGGCGAGAGGGATCTTTGCACATGTAAATTGTTGGGTGGGCAGGAGCAAAAGCTAGAATAGAATCTATTGAAGATCAGGCTCAGAGACCATGGACCTCAATGGCACTGCCAGTCGCATGCAGACGCCAGAGGAATATTATGGCTCTGGAGGAAATTAATTGTGGGCACAGAGGGTTCTTCTTGTAGCACAAGACAACACCAGTGTCAGAGAGGGAATAAGGGCTGCTGCCTCCGGGCATAGGCCCATGCCAAGTAAACATTAGGCATGGCCCGCTAAAGGAATATTTTGTAAGGTGTCTTTGAGGCCTCACCTAGAGGTTCTTTGATTCTTATTCAAAAAGAGAAATAAAGACTTTTTGATAGTTCCAGAGTTGGAGCTGGAGAGACAAGAATTGGAGCTGACAAGAAAAACACTCATAAAAATGAATGAGGCCCTAAAAGGCTTTGAAACGAGGCCTCTTTACATTGAGCTGTGGATTATGAAATGGAAAAATTGAAACTATTCAGGGACAAGGAAGCCTGGGTGGGAAGACATTACTTTTCCACAATTACACGAAAAGGTTGAACTGTCACCTTTATTATCAAAATGTCCACCCACTGTTGAGATAGTGGCACATCCATTTGTCTAATGCTTTTACCCATGGCTGGGCATCAAACTCAAAAAAGCAAGAGTATACCTTCTACTTGTTGATAAGGGGATAACAGGGGCTCTCTGGGAGTATAAAGTAAAGTCCCTGGGTGGTCGAGTAGCCTGAGGGCCTGTGTAGAGAAGCTACTTCACACTGACCAACTACAGTAATGGCCCGGCAGGGCAGCTATCATTATCATTATCTGTCATTACTGATAAGTGACAAGTGTTAGTTACTAAAAAAGCCATTTTTGGACATACGCATTGGTCAGTGTTTGGTCTTTGTGTGGATGGTAGAAATGATCTGTACGTTCAAAGTGCACTCACTACTAATACTTCAGTAGTTGCTGATCAGACAATTGCAAATCTCTGACAGCTGCAGAACTGCATAAGGCTGTGATTTAAAAAATATGGCCTGTTGTGTGTCAGAAGCAAATCAGATGTTCTCAATTATCAAGTAAAACACTGTTCAGACTATGCCATATGGGTATATGATGGTTCTTGACATATGATTTCTTTGTTTCTCACCTACACTGTGAGTAAGTGCACTGGGAGAGAGAACAAAGGTGCCAAATTATCACTTTTGTCTCAAGCTGCAGCTCATTTGACTCTGTCCTCGCTGCATTTTATTGATTTTTTGACATTACAACGAATTTATAGCATGCACTGTGCTTTTCTACTCTTTCAAATTTAATGTTATTGTTATTAAACAATACATTCATTATAGAATACAATGTAGATATAAAGTAAGTTCTGCAAATTCGGGATAAAGTAAGGCAGGATTTCAATAATTTTAAGCATGTATGTTCAAGTAAGTTAAAGAAATTTAACTTACTTTTATTTTTGCTCAACGAAAAAAAAAAAATCTTAAAAACATTAAAAAACACTAGTGCTTGTCTCTCTGGTGAGGCAGGTTGACCCTGGGGCTATCTTCAAGGTATGTAACGGATGGAAGAACAGATAGTCAAACAATACAGAGCACTGTTGCTCATTGTTTTAAAATATAAGGTGAATTTTAGAGAAAGAGAAGATTTGGAAAACTATGCTAACAAGTTAAAATCGTCAGAGAGACAAACAAATAATTGTTAGCCCAAAGTATTTTCCAAAGCTTGTTTGGTGCTGCTCATCTTATCCCCATAAGGAGTGTAATTTCACACATCCTCAGCATTACCGTTCCTCTGAACCACACCTGCACTACTTACAGACCGGTGGCACTGATAAAAAAACATAACTGACAGAAATGAACAAACGCCTCGTGCCACACTTCCAACCCCAGGGTGAAGGAGTGAAAATGAACATCAGTTAGCTCGCTATCCAATCATCAGTGCAATGTAACTTCCCTTGTCTACATTCACCTTTGTCAGCAGCAAAAACTTTTTCAAAATGTCAGACAATGGTTGTCTAGCTAACTTGTATTTTGTTCTATACACACTCTTTTCATACATTTGATGCCTAAACTCCCTATGTGACAAAATGTGTAGTACAGTACAGTATAAGCTGTGCTGGTGCTTTTGACACCATATATCAATTTCCTTTGTGTTGTTATTTCAGTCATTTTTAGATTATATGTTTTATGCAGAGGAGTTCTAGAAGTTAACTTCAACCTGTAGGCACTGCTGAAGTTGAGTGCCCAAAAAACAACATAAAGCAAACAACAAGGTAACCTTTAGCTTGCTTCTACAAGGTGGGAAAATCCAAACACCAAAACATCATTTACGAATTACTGTATATGATATATTTGAAAAGCCTTAGAAATTGTATGCTTGTGATATTCATAGGCTATTCAATGTCTTTTGCTTCTAGCATCAAAGTTGGGCAAAACCTGTTTCCGTGGTTACCATCGGGCTCAATGTAGCCACCTGCCATGCTGCAAAGAATGTGCGCAGGTAGCATTTGCTTCTGAACTTTTTACCCAAGACTTTCAGAACACTTAATGACATCAGTAAGGAAATGAAAGTCAAATACAGTACTTCAAACTCTCTCCAACTCCTTAGCCCTAGTAACTGTGCTGTCATCACAACAACAGATAGGGGTGTGCTGCACAGTGTGCTGCACTGTGAAAAAAAGAAATCCTTCAAATTATAGTTACATTTTAAATTAACTCATTCCACAAAACACATTGGCGTTAATAGAAAAATCCACTGTCAGATACTCTTACATTGTAATATATCATAAATCTGTGATGTTCAATGCATTCCAGGAGATATTTTGGGGTGATGTTTTGTAATTTACCTTTTTATTGTTGAGTGAATTGTGCAGAAGCACACTAGTGTGAATATAACAAGTAATTATTATTTTTATTACCTTGGACTGAGGACTTTGGTAGATTCGTGGAAGCCATGTTTGACACACTTCTGTTACTTGTACCGTCAGTCAGGAGATATCGGTGCCTTCAAAAAGTTCCCATACTTGCCATTCGGAATTACCACTACGAACATTTTTTCCCAGTTGGAAGCTTGTATTTAAGGTTTCTCTCATTAGACCTGAATGCATCATCAGCTGTGGGTATTACTTGTAGGGGGAGAGAGCAATAGCACTAGCGTTAGCTGTTGCTGCTAGGAAGGTTTTATAGAAGAGAGTGGCATCCCTTATGCAAAACGCAACATCTATTGTCACTGTGCTGCAATGTGGACTATTGAGGCTACTGGTGGAGAAACTGATGTCTCTTCCTATTCCACAATGGATTTCTTCTCCCTGTATGATTGTTGAACGTTGATGCAAAATGGTAGGTCTAGAAAGAACCCCTTGCGTCTGCGTGACTAACACCAAAACCTCACGGCTAATGTTGATGTTTCAGATTGTTGAATTTTTTTCTTGTTGGAAAACGCTGGAAAATCTCGATCTGACATAATGTCGTCTACGTTTGGCCAAATAATCACAAGAATATGAAAAACACACCACCAAACAACAAAAATGGACCCAGAAATACAAGGTAGATCGCCATTAGCTGTATTTTAACAGAGTTAAAGTGTTTTAGGGTGGATTTTTCCTTTAACATCTCATAGGGCCCCAGCGGCATAGAGTAGTGAGTCAAGTCAGCATTTCATTGTTTGGCAGCAAGACTAATATCTTATTCAGTGAATCAATGTAACAACCAAAAACACACACTGAATAGCTACAATTAAATGATAAATTACCAACTAGGCACTAATTAGGTGTGGTTGATTTGATCAATTTCTACAGTATGTTCATACTGACCATAAAACTTTATTCTTTATATTTTAATAGGTTACAATATTAGCAATGTCTGTTGTGCATTCTCCCTCACTTGTATCAATTGTAAGCTGTCAGAGGGTCTATCTATTTTTCATTGAGAAGTGTCACTGACTATTATTGTACCCATTAAAGGAAAATAGTGCAATGGAGAATGTGAGCGCAACCCTAATAATTACAAAACTTTTTCACATTGAGTGCAGTGTCTTGATGCACCTTTAAGTTGGAAAAGATATGCACATTCGCAGAAGATTAACTTTGGTCACTATAACCATTAAAGTTAATCTTCTGCAAGTGTTGGTATTCTTTCTTCCATGAGGGAAGATGGAGAAGCACGAGCCTAGAGGTTAGAGAAGCTGCCTTGTGACTGTAAGGTTTGCAGTTCAATTCCCAGACCAATTGAAAAGCTCTGGGCAGGACAGTGAATGAATCATCTCCTCTCTCAGCAACCACTATCAAGGTGTCCTTGAGCAAGGCACTTAACCCCCAACTGCTCAAGTGTCAGTGATACTGTGTTTCTACTGGGCAGCTCCCTGTTGGGAATGTGTGGGACTAACAGAAGCAGCTGAAACACGGCAGACCTGTGCTGAAAAAGTGCATGAAGAAGATTGACTGAGCATGCATGTTCAATCAATCTTCCCTGTGTGAAAAAGGTTACACAGGCCCACAATGCTGTCAAAGTGCCCTTCAGCAAAACATTGGACCCATATCTGCTCACATACTGTAAATCTGACTGGAGAAGAGCATTAGCTGAAGGCCGTGAATGTAAACTGTGTCTCATTACAGCAGGTTTGCACTGCCATGCTGTTCATAGGCAGTGCAAAAAGGAATGAATTTCCGTGTTTTCTTGTGGATGAGATGTCGTGGACTAACACTCTATTTCTGATTAGCTTTGACTATACTGTCTCCTCCTTGTTCTTCCTGCTCCTGAAAAGCTGTGATACTTTTCCTGTAAGAAGTTAGAAGTTAGACCCAACTTGGGTGGACCCTTCAAGGTAATGAGGGACTTCTTGACGGTCCTACATCTATCCACCAATGCCTGTTCACTACCTCTCAGTCCTTCAGATGCACTGTATTACCATGTGGGAAAACTTTGGCAGCATGATGTGTTTCCTTATCGGGGAAAGACATCACCCGTTCCAAGCAGGACAAGGAAGCTATACAGATGCTGGAGGCACACACTCAAAATGTTACTGTTGATCCTTACTTCCTTACTACGGGTCAGTCATTATATAGGGAATGTTTCACCAAGTACGATTGCTGTCTGAAGACAGACCTCTGCTCAGGTTCTTGTGGCAGAACATGAGGAGAGAGCTATCATAAATGGCAGGAACAGTCTCCTTGACTATAAGGAGGATCTATCAAGTGCCAGACAATATGATCCATTAGGATTCATCACCCACTTCACAACAAAAGCAACGATTCTGGACGCTGGACTAAGAAGAGAGACAGTGGGATGATCCAGACCTTCCAACAGATCTATGTGAGGCCTGGGGGGTCTAGGAGGCAGAGCTGCCCCTACTCCAAACCATCTCCATCCCGCACTGCAAACACAGTGTCATTGCTCAAGATCTACATGTTTTCTGTAATGCCCCTGAGCAAGCATATGAGGCTGTTGCCTATTTGCTGAGTGAGTATCCTGGTGAATGTCACATCAGCTTTGTAATGGGTCCAGAGTTGCACCCAAAGAGTTGCACCCAAAGTTGCACCCAAAAGACAGTCTGTGCCATGACTGGAACTGTGTGGAGCCCTTGCTGGGGCTCAGTTGGCCCAACTACTCCAGAAGGAGCTAACCATTAAACTCCTGCATACCACCTTGTGGACAGATTCAACAACAGTTCTCAGTTGGCTCCAATCAGAATCACACCGTTTCAAGGTATTTGTAGGAAAGAGAGTGGCAGAGATTCAAGAGTCATGGTGCATGGAGTCATGGTGCTATGTCAATTCTATCAGCAATCCTGCTGATGATATAACCAGAGGCAAAACCTCTCTGAGCTCTCCAAGCCCAACAGGTGGAGCAACAGGCCTTCATTCCTTGGGCAAACCCCTGACACATGGCCTATGAGACCTCATGACTTGGTCCAGCAGGATTCCTCTGAGCAAAGAAGTCTAACCTTCTGCACTTTGACCACTGTAAAACCCTTCACTCACGTACCATAATCTGCATGCTGGAAGGATCCTGTGCAAGCCACCTACAAGGACTTTAAATCAGCAATAACCTCCAGCCATCCCTCCTCTACACCATCAAGGAGAGATGCGGCAAGGCTAATGTCTTTAACAGTAGACTTAGAGTCCTAGCCCCTGAGCTAGACAAACAAACTGGACTCCTGAGAGTTCCGCAAGTGGCGTGCACAGCCAACATTCCTCTGATGGCTCATCTAACACCTGCCCTCCTTTCTATTCGACAGGAGTTGATTGTTTTGGCCCTTTTATAGTCAAAGTTGGAAGGCGCAATGAGAAACGCTGGGGTGTAATCTTTAAATGTATGAACTACATACTACTATGAACTACAATTGAACTACTTAATTCACTTGATTCTGATGCTTTCCTTCTTGTCCTCAGGAGATTCATTGCCCGTCGAGGTATGCCCGCAGAGCAGGGCAAAGGCAAAGGTACCAACTTTTGCAGTGCTGAAAGAGAGCGACAGGAGGCATTTCAGGTCCTGGAAGACTGGCCTACAGGTAGCTGTTGGCAGTCAACCAGTTCCCGAGGATGTCCTGAGTACTGTACTCATTGAGGTGAAAGCCATAATCAATTCCAAACCTTTAGGATACACTTCATCAGATATGGCTAACCTAGATCCCATTACTCCCAACATGCTTTTGATGGGCTGGCATGATGCCTCTTTACCCCAGGTCGCCTATGCACCAGAGTCCATGAGGCAGTGTAGATGGAGCCATAGTCAGCTCCTGGCTGATTTTGTACTGTGACGGCCTCCGGTCCTGTTTGCCTGATCGATCGATCTCTCTCTCCTTGGTTAACCTTGGTTAACATAGCTTTTACCGTGTAGTCTCACTACTTTGTTGTGACTTCAACAAGCAGTCATAACAGTACCTTTAGAAGCTAGTGTCATCATACACTTTCTAATTTAAATGTACAAAAAGTAAAGGAACTTTGCACTGTCAATCTATGATGGACCTCAACTTGGCGTAGGCCAACTAGGTCTGCATGGCCATATTTCACAATTTGCTGCTGTGTGGGCATGTGTGCATGAGTGGCAGCTGCTGGCATTCTTTTCTATGGACATGTAGTAGAGTGACTCAGTGAGTTAGGGATGTTCACTCTTAATCAGCTTTATTAGAGCATTTTGGGGCATCTCATGATTACTTTTTACTGAAACAATGAGTAAAGTAAATATTCAATACACAAGCAGTGGAATGTCTGTCTTTTTGCCCTTTTAGTCCATTTCAATTCAAAATATCTGCTGAGGCAACAGATGAAGATTACAAGAAGTTGTCAGTCAGAGAAAAAGTTATTGCAACCTGGAGATGGGAAGAAAAAAAGAAAATAATAGTGGTTTTGATGAATATCTTTTACAGTGTGGACTTGAAGCGTGCATTTCCACTATCCAAGTGAGGTAAAATGGGGCTGACTCAGGTTTGCGCCCTCTTCCTCCTCCTGCTGTGTTCTGCTCTGATGAGCAACAGCCACCCAAGTGATTCTGACTAGGCTTGACCTAGGACAATATTCTCTCACCGGGTCCAATTCCACCTCAGTGGATGCATATTGCCACTTATGCACTTAACAGTGGTGTGCTCTCTCTTTTCCCTCTTCTTATCTCCTCTCTTCTTCTCTCTGTCCATCTTGCCGTTGTCTCTACAGTTTCTGCTTGCATCTCACACTCCTCCCATCACTCACCCTTTCTGCTTTCTCTTTTTACTGTCTCTGTTACTCCAACTCTCCGTCGATTTGTGCTCATAAATTCTTTACTCAGCTCCCTAGTCATAATTTAATAATCAGAAGTAAGAAGCAGAGGAACGTTCTCCTGCTGACAGCTTTTTTTTGAGATTTGCAAAGTCATGTCCAACCAGATTAGTAGAGGGAACTGGATAGCACCAAGGGAAAATTAATATTTTTCATATTGAAAAGTGATATGATTGTCGACCAAAAAAAAGTGAAGAAACTGTGAAGTGAAGTAATGGTGTACAATTTGTTTGACAATGGAATGTAAAACAAAGCACATACACATGCTAACACAGCAACATACACACACGCACACACACATAAACAGACCACCTTGACCTGATAAAGAAACATCAACGGTTCCAGCCCTTGCGGCTCAGGTAAGGACCACAGTGGCAAAGTCATTGGTGTATCTCCGGCTAATGGCGCTAATATTTGTGTGGGCCATAAATAATGCTAACAAATAACCACATAAAAAGAATTAATGAAAAGCAAACGGAAGTGGAGCAGAGAGATGCATGGTTATACAGAGTAGCGACAAATTACCCTGGGGGGCGGGAGGAGGGGGGCGGTGGTACAGTCATTACTCCGTACAGCGAGCACAGTCTGGCTAACACCTGTGTTTCCCTCCGAACTGCCTCACCCTAATTAGCCCACACACACCCTGGGGATCCTCCGACACACAAGGCCTGGACATGGAGGTGTGTGTGTTGGGGGGTGGGTATAGAAAAGGCGAGCGTATAAAACTGGAAAAAAGAGAGGGAGTGAAAAATATAAAGAGAAAGAAAGGTAGGAGAAGGTAGAAAGGATGGAAGAAGGTAGAAGGGATGGAAATGAGAGCGTGGAAATGAGAAGAACCATGTAATTTCCAAACGCACTTTTCTGCTGATATCAGGTTTTGAATATCTGTGTGTGTGTGTGTGTGTGTGTGAGTGAGTGAGTGAGATAGCGAGAGAGATAGCAAGAACTGCAGTCTGAGGTTAGCTGACATCTGCTGACAGTGGTGAGAATTGGAGGTTGAGAGGTGGAGCAGCCACGCTCACTTCTCTGTTTCATTTGCACTCACCCCAGGGGTTGGAAGTGTGGCATGAAATGTTTGTTAATTTCAGGTGTCACTTTTTACACGTGTTAAGAACACCTGGAACCTTTACCTACCCTGTTATGCTCTCCTCGCTCTCCCAGTCTGATGAACCATCCCTTTCACTGAGGTGTCTTGGCGATGAGTTCCCATTGTAACACATCTAATGAACTTAAGTCACATGCATTGGTTTACCCGATGATGGGTGGGAACACCTTCATTAAACCGCATACCCT
This sequence comes from Monocentris japonica, assembly GCA_900323365.1. Taxonomy (NCBI): domain Eukaryota; kingdom Metazoa; phylum Chordata; class Actinopteri; order Trachichthyiformes; family Monocentridae; genus Monocentris; species Monocentris japonica. The sequence continues at coordinate 11,644 of OOFE01049857.1, forward strand.
ACATGTTTTATTTCTGTGTGTTGACAATGGACATCAAACTACATATTCTGATCGGTGTCATTACCCAAATGTTTACATGGGCAGATACAATCTACAATACAGTGAATTCCCAATATGATCATTCAGATATTAAATTATTAAATCAAAGACTGAGCCGTCAGAGACCAGGTTGTAGGACGTTTTTCCTCCTCCTTCTCCTCCTTCTCAGCGTCCTCCTCCCTTCATCCCCTCCCAGTGTTTCTCATTGATACAGAGCCAATGGATGAAAGAAAAGGGTCGATGCGATTGGGTTACAGCTCACCAATGCATTGATCCAGCCTGGTGCCCAGAGGGTGCAAAGGAGTCAAGGAGAGACAGAAAGAAAGATAGAGGGTGAGAAAGAGAGAGCGTAAAGGAGACAGATCATACCATCAAGCTGGCCCCACTGAACTCTGGGTAGAGTAAGCACACCTCATGCCATGGAGTGCAGGGTGAATGTTACCAAGAAAGAAAAAAAATGTGTACCAACAAATAAATGCAGCTAGGCAGTAGATAATGGCAAGATGTTTTCTAAAGCACAGTTCATTGATTATACTTGCCTGTGTTGTATGATTTGCTAAATATGTCCATTTAGACCAATTACCAAAAACAACATTCATAGTGATGTGTCAAAACTTGTATTTATACCTCATTACATGTCACAGTGCGCATGAGGCCAGTGTTTCTACATTAAATCTATTTAGTTTGATGTAACATTATATGATTGGTGATACTTTTATTTAAAATGTAAATACTAGAAGGTCCGGTTTGTCTAGTTGTGAGACACGGCAGAATGAGATACTTTCTCATATGCATTGTTGCAGTTTCGAAGATGGATCAGTGTAGTAGTTTAGAATTTCATACTCCTCCTTTCTCTTTCTGTCACACTCAGTTTGCCATTGACCTCACTGATGCTCGCACTGCAAGAGACATAGAGGAACACACACACCCACATACACACAGGCACACTAGTGTGTGAGTGTGTACACAGACAGACGCATTCAAGCATTCATTCAAATGAATTGAAGTTGACACTCAACATTTTGTCGATCTATTGCTGATCTCTGCCAGGAAACTCTGCCACTCTGGTACTCTGGTGTGTGTGTATGTGTGTGTGTGTGTGTGTGTGAATTCTCACTAAGTGAGATGGGAGAGAGTACCAATCCCCCACATGCTGACTCCAAAGACGAGCATGGATCATATTACCCTGTGCCTCAGGACCACACACACAGGCACACTGTACATTCTTTCTCTTGCCCTCTCTCTCTCACCCCATCTCCCTCTCTCTCTTTCTCTGTCTCTCTCTCTTTCTCTCTCTCTCTTCCTGTCTCTGTCTCTCTCTCTCTCCATCTATCTATTTATACATCTTCATTAATTTTATCTGGCAGTATCTACATCCTGTTTTGTAAAACAATGTTAGTTTTAATGAATCATAAAAATTCATTAACAATGTCAGGTTTCTTTGACATATTCACATGATATACTGTAATATGGAATTGTTGAGTTTTTTTTTCATAGTTTATAAGTTATATTTAAGTTTGACATCTAAAAATAATTCTAAATGTCCCCAAGGGCTCTCAAGATGGGTGGTTTGTGGTGAAGAAAATTACTCTGTATCAAAACATACAAGGTGTTAGAACAAGTAAAGGAGTGTTGATGCAGAATGGGAAGAGCAAAAAAGGAGAATTTGTGGTTTTCCTGTGCCTCTCCTTGCTTAAAAAAA
>OOFE01049857.1:23677-35279 GCA_900323365.1 Monocentris japonica
TGCAGCCAACTTTCCAGTCAACACATGAGTCAGTCAGCAGAGATGCACCAGAAATAAATGGCTTCCCTGTTCCAGGCGGAACCACACCCTCTCGTGGTTTGTTAGAGGGTAGCGTGGGCAGGCTGGGCGACCGCCCCTCTGGGGTTTCTGGGGCCGGTGATGGGGCTGAGCGAGGAAGGTGGGAGAGGTAAAGAGGGGGAGAGAAGGAGTGGGTGGTGAGGGGGGGGCTGTGAGGAGCATGGGGGCGTGTTTGAGTTCCCAAAATGGTAACATTAGGGCGAGGAGCTGGCAACCCCTCAGTCTTTTCATTGTTTATTGTTTACCCGCAGCACGGACAGTAAACAATGGCACGCCCTCTCTCTGGGCTCTCTGTGGCCAAGGCTGGAGTTGGAGCTGACCCCTGAGATCAGGCTGTGGGCAGAGCTACCTCCTCGTTCCAACCTCCCCCATTCCAACACTCCACTGGGCCCCCCTGGAAAGACTTGCTGCCTTTCTCTTTGCTTCGTTTTGCTCTTCCTCTTCCTCCTCCACACATTTTACCATCAGTTTTCTCCTTTCTTCTTCCCTTTCTCTCCCTCCTGTCTCTCCCACCCTATCGTTCAAAGCCATGTATGTCTTACAGTCATCTGTTGACTTTCTAAAAATGAGAGCTGAATGCTAAAGCAGACCTCTGCACGGTTTCTGACAGAACACCAAGTGGTTTGGCCAGCCAGAGGTTATGAGCCCAGAGGACACTTGCCCACCTCTTTATTTTCTTCCTCTCTCTCTTTCTCTCTCTCTCTCTCTCTCTCTCTCTCTCTCTTTACTTTATGTGTGTGTGCATGTCCCCGCCCATGATGGGTTAGCTGTCAAGTGCCATCTTTATTAGCGCTCTCGGTGAGTCAGGAGTGACAAGAGAGAGCTGGGAGTCGGTCTTTCATTACCCCTGGCGACGGAAGTGTCATTCTCTCCATCTATTATTCATATTCTCTTTAATTTAACCAGGTAGAAGTGGCCTCGCACCAGCGCTCACGGATACAGTGAGTCACCCGGGCAAGACAAACATGGACAGGGAGTTTTTTATTTGAAACTGTTCCCAGTGAGGCGATCTGCTTGCTGGCTGTCAAGAGACAGAGCAATTATGTTCTCCTCAAGATTCAAGACTTCAAAAATGTAATGATATGAGTGCCATCTGTTAAAAATATTGGATGTACTTGGCACAAAATTATCAAAATATTATCAGATTACAGTCAGTTCAAACTTGGTATCTGTGTCCTCTTGAATTTAGAAAAAAAGGTCGATGTGATTGTTTATATTAACACACAAATGTTAAAGCTTTTCAGTGCCTCATGCTTGAAAAGAGAAAATGCTAATCATTGCACAATTAATTACATGAATATGATAAAATTGTTGTTTTTCTTTTTGTTTGTTATTGTGGGGTTTTTTTTTTCCTGTGCGAACATTTCTTAAATTTGCTCGGGGAAAAAACAATCTCTTTAGGGAGTACCACCTTGCCTGCATTAGATAAAAAAGATCAAACTGTAAGCATACACCCTTTAATCCAAACACACACACACACACACACGCACACACACACACGTGTGGCACACATACACACAGAAGAACAAGCATAAACATGTACACAAAACCCACTCGCAAACACCAAAAACACACACATTGACTAAAGCCTCTAGGAGCTCCAACTTCTCAAAGTTGCAATGATAAGAAGTACAAGGAGAGCAGGAGAGAGTGAGACAAAAGAAGAGGGAAAGAGAAAAGAAAAAAACAAAAACATTACATCTGCTAGCCTAGAATTAGAGCGTGAATGTATTGTCACTCAACTGAATGTTGCAAACTCCAGGTTCCCTCACAAACAGGGACGTCTCCCTCACCGCCTTTTCCCCCCGAGGACTGGGTGCGTTTGGGGAGATAATTGACGAGTCCCCTGGCATGCAGCGAGAGAACGAGCGCCACACAGCGACTCACAGCCACACAAAGCTTGGCTCAGTGAGTGTGTGTACATCCGTGTGTATGGCAAAACAACAGACTGTGTGTGTGTGTGTGTGTGTGTGTCTGTGTGTGTGCGTGCATGTGTCCGCGTGCGTGGTTGTGTGTTTATCAGAGAGGGAGGAGGAGAACAGGGTGATTATTCCTTTCTTTGTGTAGCGTAATCCATTTCCGCTAAGCTTGAGAGAGCACCCAGGAGTAATGAGAGATGAACCTGAAAGAGTCAGACTCCATGAATACAGTTCTGAGGAGGGCCTGTGCTCTTTCTCTTTCTTTTCATCCCTCCTTCTCTATGCCTCTCTCTCTCTTTCCATTCCTCTGTCTCTCCATCCTTGTGCCTGTGGAACACTTCAGCCTTTGACTAACAACTGTTGTGTCTGAGCTTCAACTTCTTCTCTACATTCTCAAGCTATAAGACGGCTATGCCAGATCCAGTGCGATGGATAGGTTTCCTGCCTTTTTTTTATAACAGAGCAAGCCGCCTGCTAGACTAGAGGAATTGTTAGTATCACAGCTCTGTACAAGGCAAAAGTTTTAATTGTTGACAAGAAAAGTTCTGTTGAGTTGCAGGAGTAAAGTTTTGATTTTGGATCAGGGCTCTGTTCAACAATGCTTGGCCATCTTTATATATAATTCTGTAAGTTCGCAATGTTAGGCTCTGAACAAAACATATATATATTTTTTTAGATGATTTATCTCAAGAAATCATCTGTATATTTGCTATACTTTGCTTTAGAAATCATTTAAAGATATTTTGAATAGGTCTGTATAGGTCTGTAGGAAAAAAAATCATCGACTTAGTAGCACAAATTAAATTTTTGTCTTTGTCCTCTTAAGTCTATAACAAAATGAATACAGAAACTAACAACCATTCATGTATCAGTGACTGCTGTGCCTTCAACGCCAAATGTTGTCACACATTCTAAATCATTGAACGCTAATGAAAGCAGCTGTTAGTTTGATTTTATTACCTTTTCAACATTCCTGCAGGACAGATCTCACAGCCAGAGATCGAAATTACGTGACTTAAAAAAGGCTGGAAATGTATGTTTGCGCCAGAAAGTGACAGTATACAGAAAATGGCTAAAAAGTACATCCAGGAGCTGTGACTGGTGCTCTACACTATAGAAAAATTCAATTAAAACCTCTGAGCTCCCTTTGTGAGCTGCCAAACTGAAGCTATAAATACTCACTATGCACCAATCTACTTGTCTGCCTGTTTACTTGGTCAACATTTCTGCACGGCTGGTATTTATTCATTTTTTTGTATATTAATTTTGCAGAAGTGGTGAAAAATGAAACTATCTTGTGTCGCATGGGTGTTTCCTCAATACTCAGTCACTCACAATATTCAACTTTAATAATGTTCGCTTTCCCTCTACCAAGCTCCTAAAATTCCTAGTCTCTTTCATCTCTCCCCCTTACCCAAATGAAGTAAATGTTCACTACTCTAACTATAAGTAATTTATAGTAATACAATCCATGAGCTACTGTAATATTTCATTGTACCGTGAGCCATTGAACAATTTACCAGAATATAAATCTCAGTCCATTTTAAACAACAGACAGAGTGAAGCACAACTAGGGAAAAGGGAGAATCCAGTCAGACGTGACATAACAAGTGACACAGGGCCAAGTTCCCTAATATTGTGACTGGAACAGTAAATACTTCCTCTGTCCCCCGATTGAGGAACCTGTCATATCCACATTTGCCTGGGACAAATTCATTCATAGGAAAATAAGAAGAACAGGGCCACATATATATATACATGTCAGCATCTCTCAGTGTGAGACATATACAGCAGATCCTACGCACTGCTGCTGTCTGCACAAATATGATGTAGGGACTGTATGAATCAGTGATGATCATCACATCATCAAATTGCCAACAATAAGGTATAAATTACTATTCCAGGAAGGGGCACATTTATTACTTTTTTATTTTACTTGGTGGAGTTTGTTGTGTGACAGATTGTGTAAGTGTGTAAATGTTTGTGTGTTGTATATTGTCTGTTTGTGTGTGTGCACATGTACTTGTACGAGCACACCAGCATATGTGTGTGTGTGTAAGAGAGAGAGAGAGCGAGAGAGAGAGAGAGATTGCATGCCAGCAGAGGATTCAGCCGTGAGTGGAGTAGACACTCTCACTCAGTCAGTCTGTCCCTGCTGTGTGCGCTCCCACCCAACGCCTCCACTCCCACGACCCCCTGCCGAGGCCTCTGATTGCCGTGGAAACTGCACTTAAGGAGAAAATTAGGATTGCCTCCTCCCTCATTTAAAAGTACAGCTTAATTGGTTTCATTTATTAGAGATGGAAATGCAAAATAAATGTTGTGATATCTGATTTCATAGGTGTAGTATTTGCTTAGAGAGATGAGATGAAAATAAACTAATTGAAAACTGTAATAGTACTGAATAAAATCAAGATGATCTGAATCTGCCACAGCCACACATGTATCGCTGAAGATAAAAAAAGGAGGCGGCCATGCACAAGCGCAGAGAAGCACACAGATGCACACAAGCATACACGCACAAAACAAAACACACACACATACATTCAAAGCATACAGTTCTGGTCCATATCCTCATAGAAATGTCCTTCAAGAGAGATTCAAGTTTGCAGGGTGCAGATGTGGAAAATTACTGCTCTGATCCGACCACCCCTTGCACAATCAAGACTCTAGCCTGTGGGCTTGGCACAGGTATATTTATCTCTCGTGGCAACGAACCTTACATACATACAGACATACAGACAGACAAAACTGAACACCGCAAAAATGCTTTCATAGACACATACTGTATAAACAAAAAAATCGACAGTACGTGCGCATATGCACACATTGCATTTGCCCATGAGCATGCACATGAGTACGAACACGCACACACACACACATTTGAAGGACACAAACACAGCACTCTACTACTGTGTTACTATGGTCATCTCTCTCCCACTTTCCCCAGGACCAGGAGTGTGTATACGGTCCCACCAACGGGTGACAGCGGTCAGTGGTCACCTCTCTCTCACTGACTCGTTCTGTGTTGAACCATAACCACACCATGACCACGTGGCATCCCGGGGCCAGGTGAGCATGCCACTATCTGGGGCACAACACAAACATTACTCCAGTCTTGTCTCTGTACATACACATGGGGGGCAAGCAGCGGGGCACGAGCGGTTAAAGTTTATTTCTGTATGTATTCATTACACAGTGAAAGGGTTGCAGTTGGGCCTAGGCAATTGTGGCGCCAGCATGTGATTGTGGCAAGACAGCCTGACCGCCCAAAAATGGCTGAGCTAACAGGGACAGGAGGGAGTGCTGCGAGACGCAATAGGGTAGCAGGCAAGGTTTACACTCCTCACCAGCATTTGCCAAGTTTAGTCTCCTCACCAGCCCAGCCAACACACCTTACGATGATAATTCATCCCACTGAAACCACCATACACTGCTAGAGTTTACCGATGAGTGGCAAAAAAGAGTAAGAGAGAGCACAAAAGTGCAGTGAGAGAGAGAGAGCGAGAGAGAAAGAGAGAGGAACCTGAGAATCAGAGTAGGCTGTCAGCCTTTCCACTGTAACTAACAACTTCAGAAGAGACAGCCACCAAACAAATGTAACATTCTCATGCACTTACACAGAAAATAATAAGCAAAAACTGGAGAGAAAAAGGAGACAGGAAGGGAGAGAGTGAGAAATGGATAGAGTTAAGAGAATGTACTTCTTTGGAGAAGTAACTGTGCTCAACCTCCGAACGATGAGAGAGAGCAGTCTATTTGATGGCTCTGTACGTTTGAAATGGTGAAAAACTTGCTCTCGTCACCTTTGCCTTGCTGTGGCCTGTGTTGCTGAGGGTGTTTCACTCTGAGATGTTGTGTAGCTGTTTTGTGATGAGAACACCCTGAGGGAGACACAGTGGGACATAGGGTGTTAGGGTTCAGCTGTGTTTGCTTGCTTACAACCTGAGGAGGAAAAAAACAGAGACATAAAATCAATGATGAGGCAGTTAGTGGAGGTTTAAAAGGGAGCGTTTAGAGAGGATCCCTGGGTGGAAGGTGATTGCAGTTTGTGAAAAGCATGTGATCCAACTCCACACTGCAAGAGAGCGAGAGGCAAGCCAACTTCTGTGTGGAATTGCTGCTTTGTGTGTGAGCACATAGGAAGGATTGAGCCAGAGGATGAGTGAGTTTGAGAACGTGTTGATATGTTCGTGGGCATTTGTGTGAGGTGGAGGGGTGAAGGTGTGGAGAGTTGGTGTGTATCTGTCTGCTATGTGTGTGTGTGTGTGTGTGTGTGTGTGTGTGTGTGTGAATGCGTGTGTACATATGCAGGCACTCTGGTTTATCAGTCCAGTGTGTGTTTCAGTAAGATAAATAATATTCCATTCTTTCACAGTGACAGCTCTTCGTGGCAGCAAATCTGATTCTGGCCTCTTAAAGCAAGACATGTGGTTGAACGGAGGCTGTGAGATCTGAGGTTTGCGATGCCTCTCAAAGAGAATGTCTGAATGGGCCTTTTGATAAGAAAACAGCTTGAAGCCATCCCACACAGGCATGAAAACAGCATGCACCTCCCGTGTGAGAGCCAAACAGATTGGATGGGATGCAATGCTGGATCTGTTCCTATTACCCAACGAGCCAAGTGCGCAGAGTGATTGACAATGATTAAGCGTAAGAGGGTATGCTAGTGTCATTCCCCGAAACATATTTCCTATGTGTCAGTGTGTAGGAGGGTTGGGCAGAGCCTGTCCATCAAAACAGACAGGTTGAATACAGGGTCTCCGTCATGGGCAGATCTTACTGCTCTAGATCAAATTACAGTCTAACAGAATCCCTGTACTCTCTTCTTATGTTTTCACTGCTACCCTGTTAAACTACATTTTTACAGAGCACCTCAGCACAACACAACAATGAATGGTACGTTTTCAATAAAATCTCCTCCAGCATTGGAATCTGATCGTCTTCCTTTCTTGGACGTTTCAACTTGGAATCTGTTGTGGAGTCTCTGCCAAGTTGCAGGAAAACAGCACTTGTTGACAAGTTGCTTGAATCGTCAGCACCTGCCACACTGAGAACCTGAAAGAGGCACCATTTGGCAGTTCACAAGGTCACTCGCTCTGTGTTGAGGAGAGAACGCATGTGCCAAATTCTGCTTTCAATCATATAGTACATGTAGAGAGAATACCACCAACTTTTACAAGATGGCTGTTGGAAAAGATGTTGCAAAAAACTTTAGACGTACTTATTGATGACACCCTATACAGACAGCTCTTTAGTCCACTGTCACTATACACCACACAGTGTTCATTCTCAGTTTACCGCCTTGTAGTCTGAGTTGAAATCATTAAAGGAAAAATCCACTGACTGGGAAAAAACGTCATCCTCCTACTGGTAATTCTGAATAGGAAATATGGGAATTTTTTGAAGGCTCTGATATTCCGATATATACCTGACGGCACAAATAACGGAAGTGTGTCAAACACTGCTGCTGCAACTCTACCAAAGACCACAAGCCAAGGTAATAAAATTATTAGTTTTATTCACACAAGTATGTTTCTGCCCAATCAACTCTGTTTATGATTACCTAGAAATACCACAAACTGAACATGTGAATGATTCCAGGTCGGAGCAATGCAAAATCTTCCCATCTTTCTTCTTCGTCCGACACCAGCCTCATCTCTAGGGATTCTCAAAGGCATTCTGGGAAACGTAGAAAATCACTAACTATCACTAACTAGTATAAGTAAACGAGGCAGGCTGAGGTTATGTACAATAAAACTTTTTTTTAAAAAATTGAACATCACAGATTGATGATATATAACAGTGTAAGAATATCTGAGGGAGGAATTTCCCTTCAAGTACCTGCTCTCTGTTACCTACTTACCGAGTATTAGCGGCCTGCTGAGTTCAGTGTGTGTAATGTGTGTTTCCTAATTGCAACGGCGTAGCGCATTGGAATAATAAATTGAAGTGGTTATAGCAGTGTCACGCTGAACATAACAATATATTTTGAAACTCAATTATTGTGGTGTAAATATCAGTGTTCATTCATTCTTAATCACCTTTATGTGAGTTGTAAGACATTATATAGTGATCTGGTTGAAAGGAAAATATATTTACATGGATATCACACAACATGCAATGTAATGCAATAGGAAATGGTTTGCATATAATGTAAAATACAAGTGCAGAGAAGGAAATAACAATTATACAGTAACATAAATATGAAGAATTCAATAATAAATAATTTCTGCCTCAATAAACATTAATATGTCTGTAGCAATTATAGTAGTAGTAGTAGTATTTGTGCCTCTGGTTGTATGACTAATACGACAGGTATTAACAAATCTGTTTAGTATAGTAATGGCATAAAATAAAATAAAAACATTACTAATGATGCACTGGCAAAGTACTACAAGTATCAGGATCAAATGTTATCAAAACTTTTTTTTTCTCATTCTATTTCCAAGGAGTTGACACAGTTTCTGTGTGACACAAAATGAGGTACATGTTTCACTCAACAAATGGCCACAACACACCACCTGAACACTGTTAAGAGTTATTCCTGCTGAATCCCTACACAAAAAAGATTTCTATGTCTGTGCTATTTAATTAGGAATGGAGAGAGAGAGAGAGAGAGAGAGAGAGAGAGAGACTAACTAAAGGGGGTAACATCAGTTTGAGACAGCACGCTCTGTTTTTTTCCAGGAGCTTCCTCTCAGGTACGCTGAGAAGCGACGTGCAGCAGCGTGTCTTCAGCTGACCTATTTAGGTAATTGCACTCTTCATTAAAAAAACTCCATCTGCAAGAGAAATTACACTTCCCCAACGGTATCTAGGTAACATAATCTCCCTCCGGCGGACTAATTGCACGGCATGATAACCTCATAGGCTCGGCCTGTTTAATTTTTCATCTCTTTTCAAATAATTATGGATCAGTAGAGTGAGGTATTGATTTGATTCATTAACTTCTTGCACTGAGTCAAGGTTAACGATTACACAGATCCCCAATTACACGGTAAAGATCCACTGGACTATTTGCTTTGATTGGCTTCCAGTTTATTATTGGCAAAGGTTGTGTCGAAACAATGCCCAGATTTGTTAGTGAGGGGGCTAAGGGGCAGGTGTACTGTAAATGCATCATACCTCACCACTATAAGCACATAATTGACAAGTAAAATGAATGTGTGCAGCTGAATGAATCATCTTGGGGTTAGACTCAAGAGACATTTTCTGTAGATCTGTCTTTATAACACTGGTGCCTTTTTCTCATACTTAATGGAAAGGACACACTGTTGCACATTGCTGGCCTGAAAGCTTAGTGTGTTTTGTTAAAGTTAAAAATGGAAAACATCTCAATAAATCAGTCTCATAGCAACAATCGGAACCACATTTCCACCTTGCACATTCTTCAAGCACCTGCTGTGCGCTGCTTGTGAACAAACAGGCCGTTAGAAAGCACGGGGCCTGGGGCAGGGTGAAGAGGTGAAGGTAGCAGTGGTTTAGGGTTTGTCTCAAGGGTGTTTTACTTAACTTGCAAAAGGAAGGCCATTTGTGAAAGATATTGTAAAGTGATCTCACACCAATTTTTTTCTTTTACACTACTTTGTTTTATAATGCAAAACAACATGTAGCCTAAATTTTATATGAGCACCACATGGTCGTCAGTGACTAAACTTCCCCACAGTTGTGCATAAAATCTCCGCTTCCTAAACTGCACTCAATGTCTAACACTGTCTGTTTGATTCTAGTCCTCTAATTTATAAAAACAAAATTACATCTGAAAGATAAAATAATACAAATTGTCCATAGAAGTAGTTTGCTACACAGTAACAGCCTTTCTTGCTAACAGCCTGTCAGATTGAGAGTGTGTCCAGCCCCTCCAGGGTGATTCGAAACAGACATGAGGACATTAAAATGACTGTAATGTCTAAATGATTTCCTCCATTAAGTTTCCTCCCCTCTCCCCCTCCATAATCATTTCTCTTATTTCCGCCACCGTACGCCGGCAAAGGAGAGGAAGCTCGTCTTCACCCATCTACAGACGAATTACATTTCTCCTTCATCACGTCAAAGATGAAATAAAAAAAAAACATTCATGAGAAAAGAAGAAAGAGTGAGGAAAAGTACATTTCTCAGTTGTTTATGTAAATGGTGGCCATTCTTGCTGGCCAGAATTGCAGCTGGCTGTAGGGGCAGTTGTGTGTCTACACAATTATTCCTATGTGATTTTTTTTCTTGTAAAACAAGTTGTCTGTGTGTGTGCGTGTGTGTGTGCGTGCGTGCGCACCCCCCCCTTCTCTCTGCGACTCATTATACAACAATCTACCCCCTGCCATTGCTGCTCCTCTCATTCTCCAGTCAAAGACACCCCCCTCTACATGGTCATATGTGCCCATATACACACACACACACACACACAGACACACACACACACACAAACACACTGCTGACAGGTTCTTTTTATACACACAAAGTGTCGGTCTAGACATAGGGTCCTTGATGGAATTGCCATTTCACACATACATTTTCCACACGTGTGTGCACACACACAAGTAGAGAGAAATCATAGACTGCTGCACACACACACACACACACACACACACACATACTCATTGTCCAATGATCTCACCTGGTCTGTATCTGGCTGCCTGCAGACCCTTCCAACCTTGTTATGTATGAAAGGCAATAGTCAACTGGGAGTGTGTGTGTGTGTGTATGTGTGTGTGTGTGTGTGTGTGTGTACAACCATGCGTGCATTGGCGTGTGTGTGTGAATGTCTGTGTGTATAGTGTTATTTGCGATGATGCAATGGAATAGCATCACAGGGCTGGAAAGTGTAAAATGACTTGGCTGGATGGCCAGCTCGTGTCCAGACTCTGATCTCTGCCACCAACACTGTAACAAAAGGGAATTATCCCACGCCTCTGGGCAGGATCTGGGCAGGATCTGGGCAGGATCTGGGTAGGACCTCACCCACAGAGGGCACAGCAGCCTTGGGACTCACCTCCTCCTGGATCCCTCCTTTCTTAATCAATATGGGCACTTACCTTGGTGGTCTCTGTCTTTGTCGCTCTCTCTGTGTTTTTCTCTCCTCCTCTCTCCCTCTCTTTCTTTCCATTGTTCTCTCATTCTCATCCCCCTCTTTCTGTCTCGCTTGCTCTCTTTCTTTCTCGTTCCCTGTTCCTCTCTGTTTGCTCTATTGGAGGACAATGGAAACTCCTCAGACAGGCTCGACTTTCCATGGGATATACTAGACCAGACCCTGGGACCTATAGAGGCCCTGAAGGGAAACCCGCCAACCATTCCTCCCGTCTCTGCCATGGAGGCTCATGTTGCCTTTCACCATCCATCTGTGGGTAGAGAGAGAGTGCAGACAGGCTGGCCTGCTTTTATTTGCCCAGCGTTTCCATTCAGAGTGATGAGGCCTGCCAAGGTTTCACAGGTACTGGTAATGTAAGCCTTGCTCCTGGGGTCTCAGTAGTCTAATTTAGGGGGTTTAGACAGCAAGTCAGGGGCGTCGGAGCGGTTCGGTTGAATGGCTCTGAGTTGAGTTGGTCTGTCTCTCAATCAGATCCTTCATAAAGCAGACAGGGGGAGGAGGAGGAGGAGAGCGGGGCGCT
>OOFE01049857.1:35334-45348 GCA_900323365.1 Monocentris japonica
TGTTGCAGTTCCACAGTGCATAGTGCAGTAGCAGTCCCAGAAGGGTCGTTCTCAGGCTGTTGACATTGCAAAAAAGTGTAAGTTTTAACAAGTGTTTAAAGAGCGTGGCTGGGGACACGGGTCTGTGACTCTGAATGTTTGGAGTGTTAACAGGGCCCTGGGTACGGCTCGGCACTGCTCACGAAAGGGATTCAAAATGACATGTTTGGAGAAGCCTGGTCAATGTGGCTTACTGGTTTTCCCCAGCTCTGCCCCACCCCAACACAAATGGGACAGGGTTAGGGTCAGGTCTAGGCTCTAGATATTACTATATAAGTAAACTGATATAGACAAATATTTTATTTTTCAATTAAAGAGATTTGCTCTGTGACTGAAAGCCTCTCAAAGGGATACTGAAATAAAAACAGTATGTTGTAGATACTCTCTACCCCTTCCTATTCCTTTCCCTAGATACTGAATTGAAATGTATTACTTTACCTCAGTCCGTGGCTGTCTGTGTGTGAAGTGTTGTTTGCGATGATGCAATGGAATAGCATCACTGGGCTGGAAAGTGTAAAATGACTTGGCTGGATGGCCAGCTCTTTTGTTAAATCACCTTTTGTAAATCACCCCTCCAGCCCCCATCCCCAGTTTCATCGGCATGGGGGACAGCGGTGGGAAAAAGGCCGAGAAGAAATAATTCCTGTTTTAAGTGACTCAACTGCACCGCTGCCATACAACAGGTCCAGAGAGACACTTGGCTGAGGTTAATTTGAGTAATGAGTGTAAATACTCTCCATGGGCTGCTCAGCATCAATCCCCTGCCGTTGCCCACTTCACAGGTTTTCATTGAAGTAATTACATCGGGTTGTCAACTAGGAGGAGTGCACATGCAAATGTATGTTTTCGTTGTCAAATTGTTTTCATGACACTCATTGTTTCTGAACTAAATCATGCATACACTTGATCTAGCATTACCTTCTTTTTGTATTACTTCACTTATTGTAGTAATTTAGTAAACTACAATAGTTAGGGTACCGATATATTTTCACCATAAATACAACCACCAACACCAGCAGTAACAACCACAACAAAAACAACAGCTGACAACAACAGTCTATTCTTGCCAATAGGCCTCCAGTTACCAATTGATCCGATTCTGAGCTCTCTTGCTTCAGAACCACTGCAGTTATGTCCCTCTCAAGATCTGGGAAAACCTGGCTGGGCTACTCACTGCACCCCTAAAAGCAACCCCTTAATCATAACTATGACTTCTCTCCATCATTGGTTTGTTGCCAATTTACCTCATGGCAAAATCCCATCTGAGTTATTCCCCACCAAACCCACTCCATAGCTCCCAATTCAAACATTTGGCAGCCTCTGGAAAGGTGAAGTTCAAGTTGTTCTCACTCAAAAGTCTCTCAAATGCAGTGTTAACAGACAGTATGAAAAATACCCCAAAGACACATCTCAGTTTTGGCTAAAAACAGTGTTGAGAGGAAAACATTCAGCACCCCTTGTGGACCAATATGTTTCAAACTCCCTCTCCAGAGAAGTGGAACTACTGCTGTCTAACTATGTTTTATTGTTTTTTTATTGTATTGTGTTGTTGTTTTTTTAGATCAGCAGTTACCCCGTCCTGAATTTCATCCTGGGGGAATAATTGCTGTAAACACAATGGTAAGTAATTAAAGGTCATATATTACACATAGACAAGGGACTTGTGGGGTTCACAACTAGATTTAGCTAGGTTTTCATTCACATACACACAAGAGCAGATAAACAGTTCAGCGAACCCATGACTAGACTGGATAGTCACTATTGTCTTGGTACGTTGGTACGTCAAAATTCAACTGATATAAAAGACATAGACCAATATCAATGCCCTAGAGTTGCTAAATTATGAGCTGCATTTCTCAACTGGACAGCATTTCTTCACTACAGTGCTTAGGATTTTGTCTATTTAATCTCCCGGTTCCCTCCTGTAACTGCTCCTTCACTGTAAGGCTAAAAAATGACTATTTCTCATTCCTGTGGGGGGTCCGGTCTCAGTATGACAACCCACTGCTAGTTTCGCCAAACTCTTAAATCACTGTGAACATAATCCATAGGTTCATTTTCTTTACTTCAACAAAAACATAGTTGGATACAGCACATACCTATCTCTCAACTGAATTTAAACTCCAAACTTGGACACCAACGATCCCCTGTACGTGGTACGTCCCCTGTACATTTATCAAGTTTCATTTTACAAACTGTTGTACAAAGGGCTGAGTGTTCTAGGAACCTGCTGTAGGGGACAGACCTCAGAGCCCACATGATCTGCATATGTGTGCCTCACACCCCACCATACCTGATGAGATTATTTTTTTTCTGCTTCTTTTTATTTCAAATACATTTCTGAGGTCAGCGTAACATAGTATGCATTGAGGGGAGCTGAGTTGGTGGTTATACAAGGATATCTTCATAAGATTAAAAAGAGAAACCTGTTGAAGATTATTCTCACCTTCAATATAAAGCAATGTAGATTTCATTAAGCACATCAAAAAATTCCCCAAATCCCAAATTTGGTGTTTTCAATCACCGTTACCTTTAGGAAAATTACCAGGGGGACATCCTTCATCCTCCGTGGAAGTTGAACAAAATTACCTTGATAAAAACTTTTTTACCACTCTTACCTGCAACCCCCTGTGGCACCTCACCCCTGCCACACACACACACATGCACACACACACACAAGCTCAAGAGAACCCTTCTTCCAAATGGGATATGACAATCCAATCAGGCATGGAATCGTGCTAAAACATAGAGTAAACAAGGCCAATTACAGAGCATTTTGCTGGACGCTGATTAGTGTGTGTTACCCCCGGGCTACAGCGAGGCAAACAGACGCGGTGACCGACGGCGCGTTGACGTCCTCCCTTCACTTCACTTGCCCGACCGGATGAGGGATGACAAGTCAGTGTGCGTAATCTGTTAAAGGTAGAATAACAAATACCAAAGTGCCACTTCGGTTCCTCCGTCCCCCGGCAGCCGTTTCCACCCCTGGAGGGCAATTTGGACCAAGATTTATTAGACATAATTAACTGACTGTGCTGCTCCTGTCCTAGCCCTGATATTTAATTTGCTCACTTAAACAAAAGGGAGTCTAATAGGATGTGTATATTCTGTGTGAATGCCTTTCGTTAGACTTACAGTTCTGCTTTCCCAACTTTATCAGACTTAAGTTAACACGTTGTTGCACTATATGCGTGCATGCGACCGTGAGCGAGCGTGCATTCATACATACTGTACACACATTGTTGTGGGGCTTTGATTTCAAAAGCCCATCAAGGTTTGACACTGTGAGTGTTCATTGTTTTCTTTCTCTAGAAGTGAAACCTGTACTACTACTGTACTACTGAGACAGTGAAATACAGCGTGTCAATATGAATGTCTTGGTCGTTATTTGGAACTGAAGATTTGACCTACAAATTTGCAAAACATCTTGCAAAATGGCAAATTATTATATATATTATATACACTTGACTAATCTGTGTCACATAGCTGCCATCTCCACCATTTAATTCTCAGCAGTGGCGTAACAATCTGCAAATGCTCCGGCACAATAAGACTTCCAGCTTCTATCACACAACTCTTGAATGCGCAATTGGCCGATCACTTCAAAGTAAAGTGCAAACAGAATTCTGAAGTTTTCTGAAAAAAGTGGTTCATTTACCTTGCTTGCCAGTCAATTTCAATAAATATTTCCACAACAAAGACATAATTATGTAATTCTAGCAGAGCAAACCTATATTCCACTCTCACAGCTAAAGTGCCCTCATTCTGTCATCTTGCGCAGTTGTAGAGGTAGAGTAGGTCTACGCACAGTAACCAGATAGGACAAAAGGCCATTCAGCTAAGCTTTAACATCAATCGAAAGCAAATTGGCATGTGATAGTAGTTTACCGGTTGACAAAGGAGACATTGGTCAAAATTGTTTGTAGATTGATGTTTGTAAATTCACTGTGAATATTATATAAACCTCCAAAATGGGACAGAAAGCGATTAGGGATTTAACTACTCCAGCTTGCAACGACAGCAGAAGGAAGATGACTCCAATTAAACGTGATGTAACAACAACCGTTTTCTTTTGTGACTCTTATCTGAAGGATAATATCTGAAATATCAAAGTTTTTTTTTTTATGGTGGTTTGTTGGTGGTGCAATAGGTGTTTGTGGTAACAAAGCATGGGTGGAAAGGAAAGGTAAGGAAAGGTTGTGGTGATTCGTTGCGGTGGTTGTGGTGGTGTTAGTAGGGTGTGTATACAGGTCTGTCTTTCTGTCTGTCTTTATTTCTGCCGGAGCCTATGAGTGTTTAGAGGATCTAAGTGTGTTGGAAACCCCCTCTCAGTCCTGACTGTCTGTCCAGCTGCTCTGCAGGAGACAGGAGTGTTGAAACACTTCACTTCCTGAGATGCAGCAGACAGCATGGTCTGCTTGGCTCTTGGCCAACCATTTGTGTGTGTGTGTGTGTGTGTGTGTGTGTGTGTGTGTGTGTGTGTGCCCACGCACCCAGGCATGTGTGAGGGGTTGGATGTGTGAAGGGGGTTAGTGATGATACATGATTCATTTTTTTCATCTTTTGTCTCTCAGTGGTCAGAGTCCTATTGTATGACACCCAATTACTATACAGGAAAGGCCATGCAGTCCGTGGTAGCTTCCTTTACATGTGGACTTCCTGTTTCACTTCCTCTAAAACAGACATAAGGTTTTCGGTGGACTCAGTCTTTTCTTTCATTACATTTTCATGTACATCACTGAAGAAGCACTTTTTTATTGAAGAAGGATCTAAAATGAAGTTTATTATTTATTTATATCTAGTTTGTGCATTTTTATGATATATGCACAGATTCTTTCAGGTAGTGGTGATGGAGACTGCATATGTAGCATATGAGACATTTTGGTGAATCTCTTGTCGTATATATTACATATGTAACATGCATTATATGGTAATATTTGTCTGCACACGTGTGTGAGAGAGAAAGATCGCAAATGCGTACAAAATCTGTGTGTGTGTGTGTGTGTGTGTCATACATACGCGCATGAGTGTGTGGCTGCACATGTACATGAATGCACATGTGTGTAATGACAAAACTGAGACAGGGGATGCCCTGCAGCTGCTTGTTCCATCTGACGAGGCAGAGTCAGGCTCTGATAGATTCCGACTACCTTGCCTTAACCTTAATTTGCCAGGATGCGGCATGTCAAACAGCCCCGGGACCAATGGAATCTGTCAACCAACTTCACAATGTTTATTGTTTCTTTCTCTGCTGTAACAAAGGGGTTCAAACATGCATCCACTCAAGCAGCAAGAGATTACCCATCCTCTCTTGTTTGCATGTCTCTTTAATAGGGCTTTGAGGGAGGTGTGCTTTCCTCCAAGGTAGCCAATGTTGGGACTTAATTTAAAGGGAGGGAGTTATTAAAAGCTCAATGTAATTTGTTTTTAAATGTTTCCTTAATGCACCAACCTCGGTTATGGCCAAATTTTATAGAGATATTTTAAGTGTAGAGCTAAGTAAAAGCCTGACATCACTGCTTATGAAAGACCTAAAGATTTAAACTCAAACTAGATGAAGAATCTGATTATTTCCTATCATTGGGCTAATTGTTGTCAAGCTAAATTAATCTAACTCATATCGGTGTATCCAGTAATGCTGGTATTAATGTCCACCGACCTTAATGTCAACCTACAGTAACTGCTCTCTGCATACTCTGTGTTCATAGGTTGTGTTTTAAGTTTCGGGGTAATTTCTGTCTCATTGTCCTCCTGCAACCTTTTTCCTACACAGATGTTGAAGTGCAGGGTGAAGCCAGTCCTGAACAGTTGATCAGGCAGCCATGTGGTTGTGTACTCCCCCTAATGCTGGGTTGTCAAGACGAACAGGCAGAGACAGACACTCTCAGTTCCTCAATTTGGCACATGTAACTGTTTTTGACATCTAGCTTGAAATCCATACTAAGTCTTGACAATAGGTACAATATCATTTCTCATTGTTTTTTTTATTCAGTACAAATTTGTTCATCGTATTTACTTACACCATGACAGTCAATGTGTGTGTGCATGTGTGCATGACTGTGAGTGTGTGTACACGCATGCATGTGTGCACGCGCATGTTTGTGGGTGTCTTACTACAGCTGTTTGCTTCTTTCCACAGAGCTCCTCTGTGGTTGCCTTCTTAGCCCTCAACGCCGGAAGTCCCCCCACCAGTCGCATGTGACATTGGTTCCCGACACCCTCTTGTTTACAGTGAGTGCAGACGGACGTGGTCCCCTTCAGAAACATTTGTCCTCAGTAAAAGAGGAGGGGTTTGTCCTTCCAGGCCTCTTGGGAAATGGTCAACGGTTCTCGTTAAGCAGCTCCCGACCGCACTGAAAACACAGCCCTGTCCACAACAGATGTTTGTTTTGCGTCGACTCTGCTCTGTTGCGCTTGGAGAATAAGAATAGAATCCTTATGGAACCCGCTGTCCACATGCGCCACTTTGCTGTGGAGAGTGTGGTCGGTGGATTGTATCAACAGCGAAAATTATCCCCAGACTCCTTTTTTCATGTCATACTGTAGTACAAGATTTCACAGGTGCTCTCATGCTCAGACTAGGCACATCCATGTAAACTGCAATTAACTTGGTTCATTGTATTGTTGTTGCTGGAGTACAGTACTGCTTTATTATTTTAACATAGTTCTTTCTAAAAACTAACATGAGAATAAATAAAGCAAAATATTGCATTTATACTCGGAAATAATTGCAGAGAATATCCATCCATACTATTTCCTAAATAAAATATTGTTTCACAAATGTTTGTGTGATGAAAATCATTGCATAGTCTTAAAAGAGTAAGGGAAAGAGGGAGATGAGTAGAAAGAAAGAAAGCCAAGTGGAGGAAAGGGAAATATGGCCCAGAATATTACTACCAGCCGGGTCATTAATGAGCATTGCTCATGCTGTCATGGCAACTATTATCACAGTGATGTCGCTAATGGCATCTGAGACAGGGCAAGAGAAATATGTGAAAATTATTGTCACATTCAATTAGGATCCTTTCCTCTGAACTCAGCTGGTCCTCCTCCAGGCCCCTCATTGATTAGCTATCAAATTGAATGAAGAATGGGAGTGCTGGAACTCAGACACCCTGATGTGAGAGTCATCACAGGTTCCAGACACTTACAGATAGAAGAAGGCTGACCCCATCCAGCAACCTTAATCAGCATCATTACTGACATATTTCTCTTTGTTATGCTGCAAACTATCATCTGCACTCTTAATTGTTCTGACAATGCCTAAGATGGCTGGCTTTACAGTGCAACGCATTTCACTATATTGGAGGTTCGGAATACAATCAAATGAGTGTACAGTCAAGTTAGGACCGTTTCAACTTGATTTCCTAAGCATTGTCAATGACGTTTGACGTTAGTTCAGACAATCATCAAGTACAATGTATGGAATAAAACTGAATATGCATGTTTTTTTAAACCCTTTTCACTACCAGGCAGACGATATTTACTTTGCCTTTATGCTTAGGTCAAAAAAGTAGGCCTATCACTCTCATCACTTAAGCTGGATACCAGTAAATAATCATCCAAGGGTTAAGGAAATGGGGTTGAATCTTGAGAATGATTTCAGCTTAATGAGAACCATATTGGCCTGACGGGCAGGTGGTTTACTGAATGGGAACAAGTGAAAAACAGAGTGCATGTTTAAGAGCAGGGTGCTGGAATAATCCGGATTGATGAGTCCCGTTTGGTCAACATGTTTGTGCGCTCTGGAATGCATGAGGTTGTGGCGGTGGGCCACATTAGAGAAGCCGGCCTGGATGGCCAGATTCCTGTGGTCAGACAACGACAGAGCTTCTTGCCCCCGTTTCAGAAAAAAAGCAAAACCTCACTGATGTTTGCTGGCCTGCAGTCGACAATAAACTCTCAACTCAGAGCACACTTAGCTAGCCTTTGAATTTCCTGACCAATTTAACATAGAGGTATATATGTTCCAATATAGCAAGCCTGGGTCTCATTATGTTACCCAAATGGAAAAGTTGTCCATAAAAGATAGGATTTTGAAACAGACGCGTGTTAATACATACGAGTAAGGGCATTTTTTTCTCTGTGAATGGATGTCAGTAAGGTTCGGATCATGTGTATATTTAGATTAATAACCCACCATGTCTGCAACCTGACTGTGAACTACAGACTACATCACAGCCATGCCAAAACTAACCATTAAGGTTGTTGGGATTGTATCATTGACCCATTCCCTTTCAAGATCATGTGACGACAATAATTGCAGGTTATCGTGTGTATGTCTTCAGGAAATTTAAGTCCATAGAAAATTGATTTATTAGACAATGTGGCCTGTGTGTCTATGTTCAGGCCTTTTAAAGTGAAGTTGGGTTTTCTATAAGGTAATGCTGATTTCTATAATGTTACTCTCAGGATATTCTAGAATAGCACTCCATCAAGCATACAAATGTAATCCAGTTTGGAAGCAGCAGCCATAATGGTCAGTGTTAGCAGAGTGATCACAGGGGGAACATCATGTATCAGAGTCTCTGGAACACATCCTAGACCTCAGAGGGCATTTATGCCAGTCTAAACTGGATCCATGAGCCTCTCAGCCCCAGGGGGGCAGGCCATGATTCTCACCCAGGGATGGTTGGCTTCCCCTGGGACTTGCGTGCTCCATTCTTTGGCTCTGTCATCCAGCCCTGGAGGCTCTTAAGGGATCGTCTAGTTTGTCTGGGTGGGGGCAGGCTTTCAGGCCTGTGGTGGCTGGGGACATAGCGGTCTGCCGCCTTCATTCTGAAGCAAAGATCATGATCAGGGTGAAAGAAAGAGATATAACAATATGTTTGCCTTTCTTCTGATGTAAACAAGAGCTTTTGATGTTTAGTGTGTTTTTGGATGTGGGTTTACCATGGTTGAAAAGCGCCTTCCTGTCTGGAACTTGCGGAAAACTTGTCCCTAGTGTCTTTACAGCACATCTTTACTTCCTTTTTCTTTCTTTTTCTCATTTGGAAAAGTTGCACCTCATGAGGCTGTAGAGCCCAATGCCAAGCAATAATTATTTTCCTTTATGCACTGTAATCTCTGCAGTGTTGCGGGTGGAAAATATTTTCTTAAGTTGCATGGGCATTGTTCAGATCTTTGAATATTGCGTTATGTTGAATGGCCAGGCTTGTAAATGGTGCAGACCAAATAGCTGCTATTACTCCATACAGTCATCCACAACACACAGCATGACGTTGTGTGCACGAAAAGGATTTTCATTTGAAATGAGGGCTTGCAAATTACTCACAGGCCAAAAAACAAAATAATATGAAGTGAAGCAAACCTACTGCTTTCTCGCAAATGGTAAATTCTTTTGATTCTTGTGGATGCTTTTGAAGGTTTCTCCTTCCTTATTTTAACTGTGGCAGTTTAGTGAAAGTGGTGTTTTTGGAGTAGATGGATACGGTGATTGAGATCTAATAACCACAACAAATGCCCCTACATCATTAGAGTCATTACTAAAAACTCTTCTCCATTTGACAAAGGCACCAATGCCATACAAAAACTTACTCATGAGTCAGGAAGTCATGAGTATAAGTGTTTATTCTTCTTCTCCTCAAATTGAAACAAATCAAACTTTTCCAAACTGACAAACAGCTGTAAAATGTTGCAACCTGCCACTCATAATGAATGACATCTCTTACCCGTTTGACTTCAGCCAAGCTGAGGCTAATATTATTACAGATAAATAAAGAGGATGTGTAATAATCCATACATGTTATTATCCCATTATGAAATCCTAGCCTGTGGCACAGCCCTTTGGAAACTTTTAGACTTGACTGTGTTTGCTCAGGGCCTATTAATAAACTCCCCTTTGAATGACGGAGTGTGTCCGGAGCAGACAGCACATGTCAGTGATGAGAGAGAGAGAGAGAGAGAGAGCAAGACAGAGAGAGAGAGAGAGCGAGAGAGAGAGAGAGAGAGAAAGAGAGAGAGAGAGAGAGGAGA
>OOFE01049858.1:0-17089 GCA_900323365.1 Monocentris japonica
ACAGGGGACGAGGGGAGCGAGAGCTCAGAGCGGAGGGGGTCGGATGAGTACACACAAGGTGAGCACTGATAGGAGGAGGGATGATGGGAAGTGGGAATGGAGGGAAGGAAAAAAAAAGACGTGTGTGTAAATGGAGAGGAGCAAAGGGGCGAGTACGCATGAGGACACACGAGTGCAGTGAGGGGTTAAAGGAAGGAAAGAAAAGAATAGCTAATTAGTAAAGCGCACACAAGACAAGAAGCACTTAGGGCTACTATACTGCAGTGGGTAAGCTGAAAGCATCTGGGATATTATTCTCAACAGCCACATAATCCATTAAGGAAGGAAAAAAAAGAAAACAATAACGTCAAAAGGACTTTGAAAAGTCAAGTCACGCAACAGCGACTCAGTGTGTAATCACCAACAAGAAGCATCTTCGACATGTTTGTAAAAATTACCTATCAAGTTCTTTGACCCAAACTCCAAAACACCGTCCAAGCTTCTGAACAGTTCTTCTATCCACTTCAACCACAGCAGCTCTGAGTGCTAAATGTGTTAACCGGTTTACCTTGGTGTCTTGTCTGAGCGGGGTGGAGGGGGCGGGTTCTGACGTCTCCACAGTGCTGATCTGGGCGTCCTCCTGCTCCGCCTTCTCTTCCTCCACCTTCCTCTCTGGCGTTACTGTGGTGATAAGGTCTCCCTTGGCAATCGCCTTAGCTGCCCCGTCAGTGGCGCTGTCCTTCATGAGGGTTTCATGGTTCTCCATGATGGGGGCTGGAGGACCAACACACGAAGACAGGAGCAATGGAGTGGAATCACAGTCAGTTTCTAAAATTTCAGACGTTCACAGAACAAAATGGCCCGTTTTCAATACCTTAGTTACTCTAAAGGCTATAAAAATTAGAGCATTTCATTTTTGGGAACAAAAGGATTTGATTTTGAATAGCTGCTGTGCACCACCGTCGTTAGTATCCCCATTGTGGCTGTGTTGCTGCAGATATGAATGAATGTGTCAGAATTTTGAGCTTCGCCAGCTTTCAGGTGGAAAACACATTTTTGTTCCTTTGAGCAGAAACTAGTTGCTTGACAGAACAATAAGATAATTTGCATTTCTAAGAGGATTTTGTCATTATTTCTTTTCACAAAAACCACCGGTGACTTACTGCAGCCAGGAGGTTTTTCCACCAGCTCAGAAAAGACAAGCAAAACAAAGTAAACACTGCAGGTATCTGGTAGCACAGGTTAGCTTATGCTATTTTCACATATAAAATGATAAAAGAATGAAAGAAGAATTTGTACAGGTGATGTTAAGGAGCTTACAAAAAGATCTCACCTCAAAACAAAGTAGATAACAGAAACCAAATGAAAAAAAGTGTTTGACAGCGTTTCAACTCGGATGGCGTTTGTGGCCATTCATCCAAACACAGGACCGTTTCCTTACCTCCATCCAAGCTGCGGGACATGTTGTAGCGTTTGCTGGAGGAGCGTTCGAAGAAGGGAGCAGGTCTGATGATCTGAGAGCTGGCCCGGCGGGTCTGAGCCTGCGTTCTGCCGCTGTAGCGAAACTTGGAGCCCAGGCCCAAGAACTTCTTTGGGGGAGCCTCGGGGGATACAAGCCTGCCACGGTTACAAGCGCCCACATTTATCAAACCAAAAATAAAACACACATTTAAGTGTAAAATGCATGTGTAAAACATTAGCGCTTCTCGTTATTGGAGTACTCTCTGGAGAGCGATCAGTGTTTCTGCTTCACGCTGCACTAGGCTACTTTGCACGTCGGTGGCTCCAAATGGCAGTGAGAGGTAACAGTTTGAAAACTACTTGAACTTCAATACCCGGTAAACTGCACACAGCATGCTCGTGTTTACCAACCTGGCCGGTCTGTGACGCTTTATAGAAAAGTGACAATAGAGGAAGAAGATCTAGCATGGGTGAGTTCAGCTCGCTTTCTGTTGGTTAGGAGGAACTTGGATTTCACTCTCAAGTTTATATTTCTCACTTTCTGTGGGCAGGGAAGATTTCCCACCGATGACCATACCTGATGCCAGAATTTCATTTGGGCAAATAGGGTGAATCTATGGCTTCTACATTAGGTGGAGCCCCACTTTGTGATTTAGGCTGATAGACGGGTGAATTCTAGATAAAATATCGTGCCTAGTGCAGCTATATATGACTTTCATAGAAGTCAAAGGCCTTCAGGTATTTCTTACCTGAAGAAGGTGTGGTGCTCAACGCAGACCTTCCAGAGCCTCTTGGCGGCACGGTGGTTTGGAAGCTTGAAACCGATTGTGCTTTCAAACTGCTCAAACTGCAAGACAGGTGAAAGCAAGTCACATCTGCTGCATAAGTCACAATCTTACAACACTCTTCTACTTGTCTTTTCCTTTGTGAATAGAAATTCATATAATTTTTATCGATTTTAACCACTTTTCTTTTCTCCTCACCAGTCCTTGGTTTTGTGCCCTTTATAAAAAATCTTTGCAAACTCTGCTTTTAGATAGGTGCCATATAAATCAAGTTTGTAATTGTTATTAACATTTATGTGCCGCTGTCGTTTACCTCTCCGGGCCGGATTTTGATGTAGAAGTTGTTCCTCTTGTAGGAGATCTTGAGGACTTTCGGCCAGGCGAACCTGTTGATCCGCAGCCTGTCTCTGTAGATGAGGAGGCCACTGGCACAAACCCCCAACATAATCTCCACACCCTCAGAATCCTGCAGAAGACACACAGCAACAGATGAAGGGGAAAAATAAAATAAAATAAAAAAGCCTCTGACCACAATTTTTTTCTGTTCTGCAGAACATAAACTCCTATTTTGTAAACTACAAAATATATGGGAGATATAGAGGAGCCAGAGCAGAGCAAAGTAGAAGTAAACAGTGCCAGGTTTGTGATAGAACCAGGGTGAAGCAGGCAGGTGGACAGTGAAATCAGGCATTTGGTATTCTAATCTCTTCAATGCAGCTTGTGAGGGGTGACCAAGAATAATGACTCAAGGGGCATTGAGTGGCAAATGCAACAATGAAGTCTTGGGATATGGATGAAGCACGTAATGAGGCTGCAGAGGTCACAAGGCTCCTCATTGCACAAAGCATAAGATGAGTGAGTGAAACCAACGATGACTTTTTGAGCAGGAAGCCTTGATCTAAAAGCAGGAACGACCAGTCTGAAATAATGTGTGTTGCAAACCACTCAGTATCTCAACCGTGCATGAGAAAGCACACCAACACACACACACACACTCAGGTAAACACATGGTATGCAGCCTCTTACCTCTCCCTTAGCTGGAACCAAGCACTCAAAGAGACTCCCTACCAACTAGGCATTCAATGAGAGAGGAGAGAAGACAAAAGAGGAATGCTGGTCTGATATATTCTCCTTTACTTTTGCTTGTACAGCATATCAAAACTACGACACTCACATATCCAACACGGTTTGACAAAGGCAACTTCTTCAAACCCTCATCTCCTTTATTCTGATCCAGATCTATGAAGGCAATATCCACATTATCGCTCTCATCTAGACCCATTTTCACTTTCAAATCGCTTCTGATAAGATTCATATCAAGAGTGATGATTGTAATTTGCCTTGCTGACAACAGCAGTGCTGCCGTGGTAATCCAGCTCCCTTTCCCTCCCTCTCTCTGTGTTCTAATGACGCATTTGATCTCATCTGGCAGGCGGATTAGAAACAACAAGAGAATCACTGAAGTCAAGCTGGGCTGCAGATCCCGCCCCCACCCCCCATCCACAGAGGCAGCAGTGATATAATGTCAGTCAATCAGCGGCGCAGCAGTGGCATGTTAAGCTGTGGCATCACTGTGGCAGCGGTGATGTTTCTGAAGCAGTGGTGTTGTGGTGCTGGTGGCAAGCGTCAGCGCTGATTGCAGGAGTGAAATGCGTTAGTTTTGTGGTCACGCGTATGCAGAATACACAACAGGATTCAACATGTCGCTTTCTTAATCCCTTTTGGAGCCACCCGTGACTGGAGACACGCGTGGCGCTCTGAAATACTGTTCAATTGTTAAAAATCATCTAAATAGTGTTTTCTTATTTGTGCAGGGAGGTAACAGAGAAAACAATATCGGTTGTTGAGAGTAAACTCACTTTTTCAAGGAGCGATGGTCACAAAGTAGAAGATGTCTCCAGCTACGATAACGGTCTCCGATTTTCATTCCATTTTGCCATGTAGTGTATTGACTTTCATGGCGTAAACTGATCCATAAACCCTTGGAAATTCTTGTGTCTTCAGAGAGACACAATAAATCTCTTAACAAATGCTCAGAGTTAAAAGGTTACAGCCTCTTCTTACCTTGGCATGGTGGAGGTCCACTCCGTACATGGACAGCTTCTTGGCATTTTCCAGGAAGTGCATCTCTGCTTCAGCTGGTGTCATCCCTCTGATGGTACAGGACATAACAGATGTGGATGTGTAACACAACAAGCTCTAAAACAGGGACTATTCATTGTCCCATTGCATAAATCTGCAATTTTGTTTGACTGCATTTGTTGTTTTTGGGGTGCTGTAACAAAGGCACCTTACAGTATCATTAGTGCATCTGTTTTTAGCATAGGTGGCCTCAGAGAAAATGGAAGCCCTAATCCTGGCAGTGTTAGTGCCGTGCTCCACCCATTGAGCTGCACAGAACCGCATCACATTACACACAAATCAATATCACACAGGCAGAATGGGAGCCTCAGACAGAGGACGAGAGCTAGATCCATTTATAGGACAATAGAGATTTAATGTTTGTAGAGATGTCGGGTTTTGGAACGGAGTAGAGATCTAGAGGTTGACATGTCATTTGATAGATGAGGGATTATTCAAGGCTGTCAACATTCATCAAGGTAGTCTGTAAAAGCAGTAAAAGACTGACTTGAATTTGTCAGATTCAGGGTTAGAAAATAGAGTTTTATATAGTACGGCTGCACAATTAGAAGAACAACAACAACAAAAACAACACAATTGCAATATTGAGAACTGCAATTTCCCACTTGCAGGAGGCTCTCTACTTTATTTTATTATTTTTTTTCTTTCCATCAGAGGAAAAGGTACTGCAGACCCATAAACAATATATTCTAGCAGTGCAGAGAACTCCCCTCATCAAGTGAAAAAAGCCAAGCTGTTGTCAATATCATGCAGCCCTTATACTGTGGGAGAAATAAGTTTGCATGTTTTCTGTCAATAAAATCCTCCGTCTATTATTCAGGATTTTTCTCTTCATTCAGGGTCAGCTGTACATATGAGGTTTAGAGAGTTTTAGAAATAACACTGAGACTGACTTGTAGGTCTTGTGGAGTTCCATGACCTTCTCCTCTAACTCTTTGGTTTGGTTGGGGGCGAAGCGCAGCTCGCTGATGTAGTCGCTGCCCAGTTCCTCTGGGTCGTAGTCTCCCAGTTCAGACTGCACCGTGTAGGAGCCCAGCACCGTATGGGTGGCGAAGGAGCAGGGCAGGCGGCCCGAAACCACGTCATCTCTCAGCTGCAGGCACAGGTAGTACCTGGGAGAGAGGTGAGGGAGAATCAGAAAGAGTTTTGTTGTCGTTTAGTTCTTGTTATTCAATCCCAATGTTGCCTCTTTTCTTTCTTCTTTCTTTAAGATGTTTTATAAGATGTTTCATCTAATCTCATCTGCACAATCTGACATGTTTCATCTCTTTTCTCATGTTTTTATCATTTATTTGTGTCCCATTAATAACACTCCGACTCCACTAAGAGAAGGTTTGAAGGACAGTGGTAAATTCTCAGTGACTCACCTTGTAATATCCTCAGACAACTGGGAAGGATCTGGAGGGTAAAACTTTACATTGAAAGCAAAGTTCCACGGGCCAGCTGAGACGCAACAGAGGAATAAATCAGGAAAACAGCAGCTTACAACTGCATGTTACTCTATTGGCTCTATCAGGATAAATACTTAAGTGGTATTATTAGATTACATACTCCTGATCTGCTTCTTCAGCTCCTTGGAGGGGTCCAACCAATTCTGGAACAGACAACCACAAAGCAAATGCATTAATCACCGCGACGCTCCGATCAATATAAAATTAATTATTAAGGAGCAGTTCCTGACGCCAGCACATAAAACCCCCCAGATTAATTCAGTATGGACAGTCTCATCTCTGAGATTACTTCTTAAAACACTTTTATAGACAGGCTTTTGTACAATTGTATTTTTAGCCATTTCATTCTACTATTTGTTTGATAAAAATCAGATTTTTATCACATTATAGGTTTTTCCTTTACCTTCTGGTTCTCTACATCTCTGTGTGTGATACCAAAGTAGTCCTTCTCCAGCAGGTTGAGGTGATCACATACTTTATCAAACAGCACTTGGCCCTTGGCTCGTTTCTGGGGAGAAAAAAACAAAAAAACAAAACAGCAACATACAAACAGCAGTTACTAAACGGGGTCAAAGAGCAAGACTCGTGTGAGTCGTGCTTCAAGAGTCATGAATCCCGTGGGACGTAATAGCCCACCATCTATGATCGAGAAATTATCTTTGGTGGATTGAGCCACCAAAATTGACTTGGGATGTTATTTTGCATGGGAACAGATTTTTCATAGTTGTTTTTAGGTCAAATGCATTGTCTGAGACAGTTGATAGACTTTTATGGACAGTCACTTCCTGTACTTAGACTATATTCAACATCTAGAATTATGAGTAGCTGTTAAATGAAGGTATGGAAACAACTGTCCAAAAAAAAAAATTGATCACACATCTCTTAACTGAGCGCCGGGTGTCATGGATATACACCGTTGTATCATTGTCTGGCGCACCGTCATCTCCCCAGAGGAGGTGGTTTGAGTTCACAGACTCATTTGGCTTGGTCCCAGGGGATATTTTAAGATCCTTGTTACCACGACTCAGCAGCTCTCCACTGCCCTGCCCCTCACCACGGGACACATCCCACAGAGCTCCGGACAGCACCTCACGTCTGGTTATGCCACGCCACTGTGACGACTCGGCAGCGCTGCTGCAGCCACAGCACACACAGACACACACACACCAGGTTTTCTGGGGCCTGATCATCGATCCGATAGAAATGATGCATTAAACCCAGACTTTCTACCAACAACGACACATCATGTAAAAGTGCACAGCAAGCGTAAATCGTACAATTCCCATTTAGCACTGTGTTAAACAGACTGATCTTATGGCTGCATGACATAGCTGGCCTATCCATGTGTAAATAAATCACAGGTTTTATCCAAGCATAGTTATTATGGTAGTGTGTGCTTGATGACTAAAGTGCTTTTTTACCTACTGTGACAGTGTTTCACCTCATGTCCAACATAATAAACCGGTTCTAATCTCTGATCATGAAATTTAAAACGTCAGAAATGAAGTGTCAGTGCCAGACGGAGGTCATGGCTACACTGCTAATGTTCTGCCGTAGATTGGCTCATACTTTTTACGGCACGTTTAGAACATTTATCGGCCAGTTGTGACAGGTGGCCGATCGATCAGTGCGCAGACACAATCTATGGCACAAAAACTCACATGCATGCACATAAATACACAAATTCACAATGTAGTAGCAGCGGCACTACTGTCTTGGACAGGGACAGTACATGTGTTTGTGCACACACATACACACACACACACACTTCTGTCATTTGACAAACACATAGTCTTTTCATGTGGATAGATCTGGCGTGTTTGTGTGTGATTTTACTAAGCCGACAGAGGCAGATAGTTAATCCTACTAGAACATCTCTGCAGGAATTAGCAGAGTCATGCCAGACTAGCGCTGCCTTGCTGTGACAGAGGCCTCCCATCTCAACACTGCAGCACATGACGCAGCTTGTGATCTGCCTTCCCATGGGTTGTTTGGGAAAACAAGAAAAGCAGGAAAATGGCAGGAAAATTGATCTCTTTAGAAATTAATTGAAGTTGCAGGGCCAAAAAAAAACTGATATCTTCAGAAAAACGTGAAAAACCTCATCCAAGATCAATTTAATGATAATCTCTTCAAAAACAATCTTCGCCTAGGGAGCCGAACAGTAACGGTAGCTGTGTGTTATGAGGGCTCAGTGACTAAATGAAGAGATTGGAACATGGGCTTACATCGCCAAACCACTTATTAAAAGACAACATCTAGCATGCATCTCGCTTAGAGGCAAGATAAAAACAAGCATCCAACTTAGTGGGACGAGACACAAAAACAGACAAACAATTTCTTTAACAAAAGACAGTGAGGTGGGATTTCTTTCCCCCCTGTTGTGGTGATGTACTGGCATAACACCCTCTGAAGTGAAGGGAAGAAGACAGAATATCTGTGTCGCAGAAATGATGAGAAACTCTTAGTAAGGACATTTTTCCCATGGGAGCTTTCCTCCCATGGGAAAGCTGGAGGGCAGGGAGATAAAAATGTCATATCTTGACATTCTGGACTCGTTTCAAATGGGATTGGGTGGAGGGGAAAGACTCCCCTGCAATTATCCTCTGACCTCAATTGTATCGTTGTGTGAAACAGCACAAGTTTTAACTGGCCCGTGTGCCGTGTTTTAACCTTGGCTGATAAGACGCTTTTCTGCAACTGGTAGTTTCAGGCAAGAAATGTGATTGATCATGACTGTGCTTTATTGGCTGCTAGGACAACTCTTGTGGTAACCAGGGAGCCAGTAAGCCACATTTCTTGTTTTCTCCGCCTCCTTTTTGTTTTAATCCTAAACCCAAAAAGCTGCAGTCAGCGCCTCCCTTTGGATGGCCAAGTGGTTAGAGACTGTTCTGTAACTGTAACTGTTCCGAAGAGTCCTTAGAGGAAAACACCGAACTCTGAGCATCACTTAAAATGCCCAAAAATGTAAAATGTTTGTGAGATTCTTGAGGCAGGAAAAGGAACAGCGTTACACGTATAGTGTACATAATCCTAGAATAAGAGCTTTCACTATTATTATTACTATTAGAGTCCTTTTCATTCCACTTCTTCTTCTGTCTTTTTTGTGTTCCTGCTCACATCCTTTCTAATGTACTTAGTCCAAGGTCAGCTCAAAGTATCCCTACTCTCATGTTAGTGCTGGGGCGTGGGTGGGGTGAGGTGATCCTAGTGCCAGGGCAGCCTCGACCCAGGCAGCCTTGGCAGGAGGCAGGACATGGATTAGAGGATAGTAAACAGATGGGACAGGGTGATTCCTCTGGGGCCTCGCCTCCTCTTGGTACCTACTCCAAACCTGCATGCTAAGAACCTACGTGCAGACACAAACACACTCTTTTACCAGCGATGAGACCAAGTCTCTACAGTGTGTTTTACTAACAATTAAGTATTACCAGAATGTAAATGGTAATCAGGTTATTTTGTTATAGATACAGTATAAGCTAAAAACTCAATGCAGTATGTAGTTTATATGCAGGACTCCAAACTTCATAAGTACAAGTAATTGAAAATGCACATCCTTACTCTGAATCAATTTGCAAGAGTGTGCTCCTTTTTCAGGTATTTTAGAAAGCATGACTGTATCTCTGAAAGCATATGCTCCTAAAATGGCAGCACTGTAGAAACCTGTCTTCCACAGGTCCAGACTGACAGACCAGACCGCTGTCCTTAGGAATCCTTCCAGGGCCACAGTGGGAGATCAAGCTGCCAAGTAATCATGGCAACACACAAGAGTCTGTGAGGCTGATTCCCTCCAACAAATGCTCCCATTTCATGGTCACCCCCCCTCCAAAAAACAGTCAGCTAATCCCTCTGTTCAAACCCCTGGTGGGGTGGAATCCGGTTAGAGGAGATTTGGGGAGGAGGTCTGAGTCACTGCCTTGCTGGGTCGACTCTTCCTCATTCAGCTGGCACACAATTTGGGAAAGTACAATGTTAAAGTCTCTCAAATACCGCTTTGAAAAGACGCTGAACTTTCCTAACTTTTTACAAAAATCATAAAGCTGCACTGTGTGTTGTTGGGAAGAAAAATTGAAAGCCTGAAATGTCAAATAAGTTGAGGAATTATTTTTATTTCTGGATGAATCGTGTTCCAACAGTAGTATGAAGCCAGTTTGCTGTGCTGGTGCCACCTTCCCATCACATTTAATACAAAGAAGCCTCCTTTTGACTTGGTTCTCCTTGCTTCAAAAGGTTTATTTTTGGTAATGGGATGAGCTTTGAAATAAGTTCTAAACATTTAAGAATGATTGTTAAACGAGTCATTTTTAGTCTGAAATTCCACCGTGCAGCTTTGGGAAAAAAAAAAAAAAAAAAAAAACTCACCCTCACACAACAGTCTGACAAAATGCATGTAAATGTGCAGTGAAACCCATCAAAGCCCAACTTCTAAGTAGGGTTGCCTCACTACCACAATTTTACCAAAATACCAGCCTCAATACCACTATGATAATATACCAGGCAAAATATTACAATGCCAAGACAGAGAACCACATACTTTAAAGAGTTGGAAAAAGAAATCTAACATATCAAATGCCAACGTAGCTGTGCTGGAAATATTGATATTTCTGTATATCCTAACATGACGTCATCTACCGTTGCCCAGTTTTGCCCAGAAATGCAAAGTGCATTGGCAATAGCTGTTTTTTTTAAATAGTGTTTTAGTATTTTAGGGTGGATTTGTCCTTTAAAATCTGGAAGGTGGGATGCATCTTTTTCTTGTATATTAATGCTACCAATGGAAGCTGCTGTCTGGTATGGACCAGAACTTTGATGACTTTTGATACAATAACAAGTATCTTTGGTATTTTTTTCACTATGTGCACAAATGTAAACAAAACCTGAGCAGAAACAAACTACAATAAAGACATAAACTATTATTTAAAAAATAATTCACAGAGGAAACCCTGTGCTAAAGGATCCTGAGGGACCTGCTGCCGCCACCTGTCTCACCACCCTCGGTGTCTCACCTCCACAGTGAGCGTGTAGTCGGAGCCGTCCAGCAGGGTGACCTTACACTGCATGTTCTTCAACTTCTTCACTCCTCTCAAAGGAGACCTGGACAGACGACTGGTGGAGGACTGGTGGGATACCTGGTCCTCTTCCTGGTGCTCCTAAGAGGAAAAGAACAATAACAATAATGGGTTGGAAGTTCAATGTATATATGTAGAGAGATAACTATAGTCTGTGGTGGAAATCTCAGAACTTCACCCTTGGTTTGTCAACCTTAATGTCAATCATCACCAGACACAAGAGAACATTAATAGTAGATTTAACACGAATGTGAGTCCACAAGCTTCAATGATGGCAAACCTTCTCTGACAAATAAACATTACATAGGAGCTTATATAGTTCTGACTACACTAAAACAATAAAAAAAAAAGTAAGACAATAAAAAAAATAGAGAAGTCAAAGGTGAGGGACATCAGTTTGACCTAAGGCTGACCCGGGAGATAACAGGAGATAATAAAACAATTAAAGGGTCACTCTCAGAGAACCAACCTTATTTACAGATGTCCCATGGAAGCATGTGGCTTTAGCATAATATTCTACACTGATGTCCCTTTGTACTGCATGCAAGACCTGTAAGCTGCCTACATGTCTCTGCACCAATGTCATGAAAAATAAATTCCTCTACATTTATCGTTTTGGATGAATGGATTTTGATCAATAATATAAATGGTAGCATTTATTTTGAATGGCTTCCTGAAAAAAAGGCCAATACAGAATGACACAAAAATACTTCCTGTACACCGTGCTCTTACCTAACTGCCTCCAACGGCCCTGAATGCCAGTCACTTAACACAGAGGTCTTTGACAAAACCACCGGTTCTGTCACACGTCCAAAACCTAAAAATAGAGCCTAGGACCCTGAATGAGCGTAATCAGGTCCCACTGAGAGGAGCTAGTGGTGTACCACCATTTTGTCTTAAACAGAGAAAATCCAATTTTCCACTTGGCTGAAAACAAAGCCCTTCCTAAGGAGAAAAGGGCCTTGGCTCTGAGACATTTTACCTTCCTACTCTGAAAGTGGATTTACTGCCTCTTCATTTTGATATTCACATTTCTATTCTTATAGAATCACTACTGTAGGTTCTTCTGTACTCATTCAGCAGCTAAAACTACTACCACTTCTAGAGAACACAGGAAATGACAATCATGAGTATCATGTACCCTAATTTTCCATTGAAAAATAAAGATATTTCCAATGTTTACTGATGATTTCTTGACAATATAAAACAAGCACCACTGATAAATAAAATCACAGAGTAAACGGAGGCCATTTTAATCACATTTCAATCACGGCGCAACGGGACAGCTCAAAGCTAATCCCCTCCTACCTGATCTGAGAAGATGCTACCTCATATACAGATCTATCACCAGGTCACCCGTATATTTGTCTGACCTTTTGTATATGCGTCTCTTCCAGCTATCTATGTTACTGTTCTTTCAAAGCAGTGATTTAGCTGAAAAGCAGGAATCTGCCTCTGTTCAGCCAGTAATGCTGCTCTTGGAGGCGTTGGGAATTGAACCTGCAGATAGATCAGATAGTGAGCACAGAAGTTTGTTCTGGCAAACATCCACGGACAGATAACTCCGCTAGCTACCTGGGCAGTCTCAGGCAGAAAATGGACAGGTTGCAGGCTACACTCTTCTCCATAACAGACCCACAAAACCCACTGAGCTCCAAAAAGCCCTGGGAAAAAAAACAAAAATCCACCAGGCACAGTTGCAGGTTCATCCTTAAAATTTCTTTTTTTCGAATTTACCAGCAAACTAGAATAGAAAGAATACCGAAATGGTGTTTGGTTACCTGCCAAAGTGGCTAGCTGAGTGAACAACCTCACCAGCCGCAATCGAAATTTACCAATATTTAGTGTTCATTTCCCACCTTGCCCTAGGTGTGCTAATCAGTGAAATGAGCTGCTGTAGGGTTTGGCTGGAATGAAAACCTGCAGACACAAAGACTGTGAATATCAAATCCAAGAATGCCAAGCTGATACGTCTGGATACACACAGGTGTTCCCAACTGGAAAGAAGTGTTTTCTGTTCTTGCATTCTTGACAAGTTTGTTCTGATCAAGACAACTTGGGAGGATAGTTCTCCACAAAAACACAAGTATTGACTTTGCATTCTTGGATTTGGACCTGTAGCCAGTGTGTGACGGCTGGTAAACTAAAAAAAAAAAGAAAAGTTATTGGCCAGTGTGGCGGGTAATCCTTATTGATTTATCTGACAACGCATGGCAGAGTGAGTGAATGTGTTACGGATGGAGGCTGACCTGTTCCTTCTTGGCGGGGGTGCTGTGTCCGGCGGCGGCAGGGAGCTGCTCTGGCGAGGCGGGTTCTGCCGCTGGCTGGCTGGGATGGGATGCCGCTTTACCTTTCCCCTTGTCCGCCACCTGGTCCTGCTGCTGCTGCTGCGGCGGCGGCTCCGAGTCTGCGCCTGATTCAGTTGTCATGGCAAATTATCCTGGAGAATGGAAGAGCAGCATTAGATGAGTCAGCCGACTTGTTTTGAACGCTCTTTATTTACCGCTGCTTTTGACCAATGTGAGCGACTCGTAATACTCTGATGCAAATGTAAAGAGACACTTATGATATGTGGTATGAATGAGAAGTGGATACGACAATGGGTCAGCCCAACTTAGGTGCACTCAAGAACCCAGTTTTACTAATCTCAAAGCTTTCAACGGCTGATAGTACATATCCTACAAACATATCCTACAGTACAAGGCTGTTCACATATTGTACGGGGCTGAATTCAACTGGTTAAAAATGCCCTTGCCTCCTTGGCACAACATACTGTATCTGGATGCTTTAATGTCAATACAAATACAGTTTCTATTGTTAGTGCTAGTAGTATTATTATTTGTAGCAGTCAGTAGTATCAACATTCAACAGTGGACTGAGTAGGACATGGTGGACATGCAATAGGTTAGCATAGTTAGTTCATTACAGGCACTGAGAGGCAAACGCTAGTGAGGGAAAACACATTCTGTAACCATGTGATGTCTGTTCAAAGTATTTCCAGAGTGATCCCAAACATCTGAACTACAGCAGTGCACGTCTTTCATAACATGACCCTCTCCCTCGGCGCATAGCGGCATACCAGCGACAGATGCCGTCCCAGGGGCCTAAAACTGGGTAATGAGAGGAAACATCTAATAGCTTGTTTTGCCAAACAAAGGTGACAAATAGGACAATTTGCACTGGGGGGGCCCCTGTGCTAACCATATCCAGAGGCTTTGGCTTTGGGATGTGGATTTTGGAGGGCGTGTGTGCGAGCCAGCGGGCCTCTGCGGAGAGTCTGGGGTTTGTAGTATGGATGCCTGTCATTCTGCTGTTGGCCTCCTTCTCCCTGGGCTCTATTTATAGGGCTGTGTTTACTCTGGGGCGGGAGGATTCAGGGGAGGATCTCCGACTCCCAGCCGTGGCCAGCAACAACAGCCTCTGGACCAACACAGCCAACACTGCAGACCAGGGGGATCCCAAACTTTTTCATATGTAGGGCCAAGCGCTGAAACATATTGGAGAGCCGCGGGCCAAAGAAATGCAACTGGACATTGACTATTTAGCAATGCAACAAGTAGACATTAGCTCCTTAGGTCTGATGTCATCATGGTGTTGGTTAGCATTGCTTTGTAATAAGCAAGCGATCTCAGAATAACTCTTCAAATACAACGTAAAAATAGACCAAATACAACATCTTGTCTGGAAAACAAAAGGATCTTGGGAGGGATGTTTGGCCCGGGGGCCTTACTTTGAGTCACCTAACTGTAAGGAGCACATAGCTGGAATATCAATAGGAGTCCGTGCCCCCAGGGAATGGGTGTGTGTTGTTTACTGATGTTCCTGTTCTACTCGGTAAAAGGTGTTACTTCAATTAGCATGCACTATGCACTCCTCCTTACAGTGTAGCTGCACTCCATTCTGCAAAATCCATTAATGTCAGAGGGACTACAAACCCTCATTAACGTCTCCCCACCTTCACCCCATCTCCCCTTCATGACTCAAGTGGATTTAATAGGTGAAATCAATGAGATATCGGGGAAAGAGTAGGTCACCATAACATGTTGTCCACTGCGTGTACTTGAGAGTTGAATCAGGCCCCTTTCGGTCTTGAGTTAAGGGTGAGATTAATGACATCACGGTGCAAACGAAACCAACTGAAATGAAAACTCTTGATTCAATGTTACTTTGCATTACTGATTGTAATAAAGCATACAGCTATTGAGTAGAGCCTTGCTGTTTGAAAGCCAATGGGTAATTTGCCTCTCTTAATGAGCATTGGTTGGGATTTCTATGTAACCGCCTCAAATAGGATTACAATAAGATGCCAAATCCTGCTCTGCCAAGTAATAGAAACCACTTCAGAACAGAGCGTTATTGATTTCTAAACGGATCAGGATGATGTTGAGTTGATGCTGTGGTAAATTTGGACTTAGAAATGAAATAAACCAATTGGGAGCCTTGAGCAGCTCATTCAGTGTTTCTACCCTTGTTTTTACAGCAGTCAAGAGCATGTGTTTGAAGCAGGGTGGATCACTGAACGCAACATGCCGATTCCCTCAAATCTTCACCTTATATAGCTTCGGGCACTATAAAAAGGCCATATAGATTACAAACTGTAGATTACAGGGCGGATTTACTGTAAGCACTGAATGAAGTGATGAAGTCAGAAGATCCAAATTCCAACCCTGGCTTTTAAAGAACACGTTTTCTCAAGGGAAGATAAGCAACGGTGATGCTAAAAGATCACCGAGGTGAAGTGAACCAGAAGCCTGTCAAAACCTCTCTGTCACTTTATTGTGTCAAGCAGTACAGAGTTGAGCAGCAGCTCAGTAATGGGCTGACAGACGAGGGCAGCACAGCTAACCTTTGCTTTTCTTAACTGGCTATGAAACAGGAACTATGGTAGGAGGGGGAGGGGGGGGGACAGGAACATCTTAGCACCATAGAAATGGAGGAAGAATACGTTCAGTCACTGGTGACAGGCACTCTTCACAGGGCCACACAACGGCCAACACAGTAGCCTTGTGTGCAGCCAACACTATGGACTGGCACATACACTATGCATTCAGAAAGCTGTATTCACAACACATTTAGTGCCCTGGATGGCTGCCTGTATGCAGAAGCAGCTGATGACGTCGCTGATATCGCCAAATCATACTGAGCATGCGAAGATTCAATTGCGCCGTGTATTCTGAGTGTGTCCATTCAAATCACAAGAGCAAGTTAATTTAATTGGTGACATTTTTATATCAATAAACTTCCATTTTGCTACCCTCTATAGCTGATTGATATAACACAACAGTGAAGCAACCTGTAGCCAGTTCATGAAAGCTTTTACATTTACTGTTCTAAACACCTGGTGTCAGGTAGGTCTTTCCAGGGAAAAAAATCATCTGGAGCACAGGAAGTGATGAGTTTTACATTTCCAGCAGCAGCAACAGTAGTTTGTATGAAATACATAGAAGAACTGGGTAGTTAGCATGAGCAGCAATAGCCACCATGGCTGATTAGACACAGAAAAGTACAGAAACTCAAACTTCATCAACGGAAAACCTAAGGAAAAAGACGTCACAGTGTTGGCCAGTGTTTGACTGGCAATGTGATGTGTGGGAAGTGCAAAACCACCACAGCAATGACCCCTTAGCGCTAAAGATGTCACCAAAGATGTTTCATGGAATGGCCCTTTAAAATGGCTTTCAGCTTAACCGACAACTGAGGAAAAGCAGATGTATTCTTCTCAGACACACTCGGAGATAAAGCCTAATATTCTAAGTGGTGTGACCTTTAACGTGGGAGGAGCAAAACCATCTGCAGTCTTCCTGTAGAGACAACCTCGCCTCAGCAGAACAATTATATCAATAGTACTGCGCATGTCTTCTTCCAAATATGATCCAGAATAACCCGCAGTGAAACAAACACACCCACTGGAGCTGAACAAACAAATCAAAACCGAATGGAATCACGTTCATAAACATGATAAATGCTCCATAGCGGACCAGCATGCAGCTAGATTACATAATTGATGACTAGTGAGAGCCACTTCGGCGCTGCCATGTGCCTGCAACCTCCATTTTAAGGTCCATTTGGATGTAATGCACACTGTTGGATAGCGGCCTGTGCATATGGACACACACACACACACACACACGATGAGGAGCTGGCATCTGCTGTGCTGAGTGCCATTAGCTGGAGTAAATCACAGCTGGGCCTATCTCTGCAC